>OVBE01002087.1:4535-32447 GCA_900406425.1 Iberis pinnata | reverse complement strand
CAAGTTCAAGTATTGTAGAAGGACGAGATGGAGAAAAAGAACACATATAATATCTTTTTTTCTACTTTTTTAGTTGAATTGATTTTCTTAGAAGTTCATTTGATCTTCTGTTAGCTTTTGGAACTTACATATTACTTATGTTAGATTCAGTTCACGGATTATAGTAGTGGATTTGCAAAAACCTAAATACTAAGTCCTACTATAATTGCATGTGCAAATTAAAAACTGATTCCAAATCTTGGACAAATCTTGGACAATGAGCTTCTGGTTAGTTTCTTGGAAAGTCAATACCGAATCTGATATCATATTTGAGCAAGACCTTGTATAGAGTTTTATTTACCTTACTAACTATTCCATTACAATCTCCATTAAAAGAAACCAACTTAGTTTGTTACATTAAACATTCATAAGAAAAAAGAAAAAAAAAAGATGATCAATTCAAAGGAACTTTATATTGTGGATCAATCCAATTAAACCATTAACCCATTAATTTAAATGAGTTATGGGTTGATCCAAACCATTTACCAAATGGGTTGGGTTATCCATTACCCATTTGATACTCAACTAATATGGATATGGATTGGTTTGGATAAATGTAACCATTTTGACACCCCTACCTATACGCAACTTCTCTTTTCCCAAATCTTGAAGGCCACTAATAACTTTTATTTGAGTTGTCATCTCGATCCCTTACCGAGGGGCCCGAGTTTCATGTTTGATAATCAATAGTATCACCGAAGATAAGCCTTACTTGATCAAGAGTTTCTTCCACCTTGAAGATCGAAATTATTTCAATGACATTGTCTTGTTTACTCGGATGAGTAACCATAACAACTTTCTAAAACTACTTGGATGTTCTCTAAATGAATATACTGATGTGTGTAGTTTTTCACAGAAAGATCAACTTTTGATTTTTATAAGGGTAGTGGGGATCGCCAAGGTATAATTAGCTATGTGAAAGACTTATACGAGAAGCTCGATGAAGGAATTGATCAAATGGTAGCAAAAGATATCACAAGTGTTCAAATATTGTGGAAACATTTGTGGTGTTACCTTTAAGATGTTGCAAGAAGAAACAGGAAGACAGACCAAAGATAATCCAATTTGCTAAAGAACTTAAGTGGATTGAGCATATTGAACAATTACTAGACGCTTCATCGACGGATGTAGGTAATTGATAGTGGGGTTTTTTTTCCAGATTTGTTTTTTGAAAATTTCTATGTACATTGATATTTTGACCTTAGTGAGAAAAAATTATTTTGACCCCATTAAAGAACTTATATTTAAGTTTAGTTTGGGTTATAACAGAATTGAGATTGTTTTGTTAAATCTAATTAGAATAAAATAACTAATAAATAAATTTTTGGAGAAAAAAAACCTATATAATTTCTTCTTTCTACTTTTCCGTAAACAAAAAAGGTACTACTTTACCGTAAAAGAAAACTTTCAACACCTTCAAATTGTCTTGTTACGGGATTAAGGCATTAAGATTAGTTTTTAATGAAATTGATATTATGATTTCATTATAACGTTTTTGATAAAATGTAAATATATTAGAAAGACGAGTGTTTTTCAAGGCTAAATTAGCCTCAATACATCCTTTAGGGCATTTCAAAGGGACACTTTAAATTTGAAGTGTCATGGGTTTTCTTCCAAAAGCAACACTTCAAATTTGAAGTGTCAAAAGTGTGTATTTTGCAATATTGCTCATATTTTTTTATTCAGAATTAAATAACATCATACAATTTTATAAATAAATATTAAGCATCCATCATTTAACTATAACCTACAATTTTATTATTAAAACATTACATTATGATATAAATTACATAATTATTAGAAAAACATACCAATAATATCATTAACAAAAAAAAAATTCAAATATCAAATTATTAATTAGCATTGTTACCATAATGCAATAACTAGAAACAAAAATTATGAATTAACTCAATTACGTTTTCAAAATCAAGCAAAAGAATTAGCGTTAAAAGAAATTGAAGCGAAAAATAAAAAAATTGTTAAGAAATTTAGACTCTATCAATGATAGTAATACTCATGAGTGTATTTGATCTGAGCAAGAAAGAATCATACCCAAAAAAAATTAAAAGCAACTTCAACCTTCGGTTACACCAACCTTGTTCGGGCAATATTGTGATGGCCGTGGAGGTAGCGGATCAAATTTAGGTGTATATTAATTAGTATGTTGTAATATTTTTATTTGAGTAAAATTTGGGTGTTATATAATCTTTTTTATTTCTTTCTTTTGTATTAAATTTGTTTGATGTTTTTAAAAATATATATTAATGGTATGTGATCTTTCTCATATTTTAATATTATAACTATAATTTATATGTTTCTAAATATTTGATATATAAATTAATACACATTTAAAATAAATCATAAAATGTTGGTACTAAAATAATTAATATACACCTTAAAAATATTAAATAAATAAATCTAGAGACTAATATGCAAAAAAAAATAGACACTTCAAATTTGAAGTGTGAGAAAGTAAACACTTCATATTTGAAGTGTGGGAAAGTAACACGTCAAATTTGAAGTTTTAAAGTGTTCTTTTGGAGGAGAATAAACTTCAAAATTTGAAGTTTTAAAGTATTATTTTGGAGGAGAATAAACTTCAAAGATAAGAATCTAATTCCGTTCTTGTTGAAGGAGTGGGGTGGGACAGCATGCGCGCTCTTAGTAATGCTAGCATCGGATTTCAAGACCTTAAATGATTAATTAGGTGACCCAAATGTTGATATCCTTCTGTAACTGAGCTAAGTCGATCAATTCCAGTGATTGTAGGACTTGTGTGACCCATAAATCCCACAAAGGACCTTCTTCATGCCAATGTCTTCTGCTGAGATTTCATTTCCTATCTTGAAACGTAAGCTTCTCCTTGCAAGAGGATTAATGTTAATAAGTGATTTCCAAGTTGTTGAATCAGTTGCATGATCTTCTATGTCTCAAAAGTTGTTATTTCCCAGTGTTGCATCTTTAAACCAGGCTACCCAAAGGGTGCTAACCTTTATGAAAATGGACCAAATTAACTTGAGCATGAGTGTCTTATTCCAAGACTTGAGACATTGAAGGCCAAAACCCTTTTCTTCTTGGCAAGGCAAACATCAGCCTAAGATACCCTACATCATCCCTTTTTGTAATATCCCCTTTCAAAAGAAAACGAGTACAAATATTTTGGATGACTTGGAAATAAGTAGAAGGAAGTAAGAATGCAGTAAACCAAAAATTCAAGCTACTGTAAATGACAGTTTTTATTAGCTGAAGTCGCCCGAAGAACGATAATATTTTTATTTCCCAGTGATTACATTTCTTTGAGATTGAATCAATTAATGGCACGTACTCAGATTTTCTTATTTTTCTATGCATTAAAGGAAGACCCCAATATTTGAAAGGAAAAGAACCCGTTGAGAAACCAATCTCATTTACGAGGTCGGTTTCCTGTAGTGAGAGATCCACCACATATAAGCAAATTTTTGACAATTCATTTCGAGGCCCGAGATGGTCCAAAAGGTCTAGTGTGTCGATAAGTCCGCATGCTGAAGACTGCTTCCCATCAAAGAGAATCATGACATCATCTGAAAAAGATAGGTGAGAAACTTTCAAAGATCTTGCTTCAGGATGGAAGCCTATCAAACCTGCATCAAACTTGGCATCCAATAAGTTTCCGAAAAAATTAATAGCCAAAAAAATTAAAGAGGGAAGATAGGATCTTCCAGTCTAAGACCTCTTTTTCTTTTGAAGAACTCACACAAGTTACCATTAACATTGAACAAGAAATTTGTTGTTGATATGCAATAGTGGATCCATGAGATGAATTTAGATGGAAATCTCGCATGAATGAGGACTTGAATGAGAAAATCCCATCTAATCGAGTCGAAAGCTTTTTGAAGATCTACTTTAAGTATCCCTCCCTTAGTTGTGAGTTTTTGTTTATAACCTTGTCCATCTTTGAAGCAAGAAGAAATTCTCCACTAGAAGACGTCATTTAACAAAAGCTGATTGGTGAGGCGAGATGAGGTTTGTGAGAACCTTTCCTAACTTCCTGGTGAGAATCTTTGCAATGATATTATATATGACACTACATAGAGATATCGGTCTAAAATCAATAACTTTGTCTGCATTTATCTTCTTAGGAATCAGAGTTATTAGGGTGCAATTCCATTGCTTCAAAAGTTTCATGAAGTTGAAGAATTCCAACACGGCTCTTGTCACCTCCTTTCCTATCCAATCCCAAGAATTATGAAAGAACTCTGCATTATATCCATCCGACCCTGGTGATTTATTTTTAGCCAAGCTAAAAAAGTATCATTGATCTCTTCCGCTGTATTTCTAGAGTTAAGTTCATGCTTGTTGTCTTCTATAGAACAAAATCGAATGAATTGTCTAATGAGAAGGGTTTGGGCATCAGATAAGCTTTCCATAGGTGACCATGGGTGATCCTAGAAGAGATGTGTAATAATTGACACATAAATTGGCAATATCCTCCTTTTTCCACCTTATTTGCCGTCTCATTTATAAGATAATAAGTCCTATTTGAAGCTTTGTGGGAGACCATCATTTTCAAGAAAAATCTTGAGTTAGAGTCTCCAATTTGTAGCCAATGGATTTTCGATCATTGACGAAGGAATTTCTCCTCTGTTATTGCGAGATTAAGCCACTTCATAAAGGCTATTTTGTAGTTCCTGGGGTAAATATTTTGACGGCAACCTTTGCTTCATGGGTTTGATCCAAAAGCTAGACAATTCACCACAACTTATATTATTAATATTCACGATTTATTACTTAACTATTCGCCATTTCATGTAAAGATTTCTTAAAACATATAATTTTAAGTCATAATTAAACATCAAAATATGCTAACATTTTGGAATTTTTGGCCTAATACTCATAGTTTTTCTTCGATTTGAAAAATCAAAATGTAATTTATTATTCGTCCATATGTGGATCTTAAATCGTTTTTGAGATGTTTCACAAACCATTCTTAGTTTGTACTATTTTCCTCTTCTACTACAACCCACACAATTGGAACTACCATGTTAACACTATCTCTTCCAATTGTAGATTGTAAATGGTCTTTGATATCCCATTTAAGAAAGTCACCATCTATTCCTAAGATAGACCTAAATTTTTGAATCCAACATTCTCCTTGCGATTCAAAAAATATGTATAAACAATCAAAACTATGTCTACTTTGAAGAGTTAGAACTGGAACGGTTTCAATGTACATGGTAGCATAAAAATTAGAATGAATGTTCTTTTCTTGGTAACCCCATAGCCGAGAAAATGAGCTTCATAATTGGTTTTTCTTTCTCGAAAATGTTTAGCCTTCGCTTTTCCACATTGGTTCTCGATAACGATCATAGTGTATTGCTTTTTGATCTTGTCAACAATATCTTTTAATGTAAATATTGGATTGACACTTAAAATTTCCTCAAACAACTCTGCAGTATATGACCAATTCAAAAAATTTTCATTAACATAATCTTAGACATATATGCTCATTTTTATTTGCAGCTTTGTCTTCTTTCCTCATAAGAATAATAAACTCTCTATGGACAATTTTTCTCTTCATTAGAACAATTATCACCAAGAATCTTAGATGTAAATTTGTAAATCTTAATATCGTATATGATTCTCAAATAATACCTTAGTATCACAAACTTAAAAATAGAAGCACATCCAAAAGTCTTATCAAATGCTGGAAGCTCATCACTATCAAATTTATTTTGAAGCAAATTATAAGATATCCATTCATCTTCATCGAATTACAAAGGACATAATATAATATAATCATTCCAAAATATAATCACCATAACTCGCGTTGAATTTTTTTATAACATTTTTTCAAAATATTCAACCAAACCAGGTCAAACTTTTCTTCTTTAATGTCTAAGTCATGATTGTCAATATTAGGGGTGGGCATATAAATCGAAACCCGAAATCTGAACCGAAACCGAACTGAAAAACCGAAACCGAAACTGAATCGTTCTTCCAAATAACTCGAACGGTTCCTATATATCTCAACCAAAAAAACCGAATCCGAACCCGAATCCAACGGAAATCCGAAAGTATAACCGAACAACTCGTATATACATGTAATTTTGATCAAATAGTTAGGATTTTAGGTAGAAAATGTAGATTTTTAGTAAGGTAACTAGGATATTTATGGATTTTTGTCTAATATTTCGGGTTTTTGATTGGATTAACTTGGATTTTAGTTAGGTTGTTCGGATCATTTGTATTTTTTTATGGATATTTTGGATTTTCGGTTCCATTTCGGATCTTAATAAAAATGAAAAAACCGACCTGAACCCGAATAGATCCGAACCGAGTCCGACCCGAATTTTTAAATAACCTGAACGGTTCCTATATGCCTCTAACCGAATAACCTGAAATCCGAATTACCCGAACCGAACCCGAACCAAAAACCGAATGCCCACCCCTAGTCAATATCGACGTCTAAATCATCTTCTATGTATCCAACAACAATATCGCTGTTATCTTCACATACAATTGTATTATCACATTTAAAGTCATCTCTTCTATCTCACTGTAAATCATTAGATTCGTCATAAAAAACACAATCAAGTCTTACATTCGATGTCACATTTAAAACTTCTCTGTTATGTTCATATCTATTGACATTTTAGTGGAGCAATGTTACTTAACGTGAAAGTGAGGAAAAATTAAAGAAAAAACATATAACCAATTATTTGATAATTCACAATTCTTTTCCCAACTGAAAGCACAAAATCAATCATCTAATATAACAAAAACACAAACCATTTGCATTAGTGATGCAAATTTTTTCTAATTTGTAAGCTCTTCCGGTTTCTTTCTGAAATATCATTTTTGTTATGAAATAATTATTTTTTTATCAATAAATAGATCAACTTACACTATTCTCTAACAAAGTTCAAACAAATTGATCGATTTTTTTTTGTTTTACAAATTCAAACAAATTTGAGAAACTTTTTTACACACAAGAACATGTCTCAACTTCCATCTGTCGATTGATTGCTATCTTGGGACAACGATAACATGTCTCTAAGGCTGAGCCGCCTTCGGATTGAGGATCTGCGCCTATTACCATCATTCGCCCCATTGTTGTTCTCACTTCCATGGCTATTTGTAGCAGTAGTATTGTTATCCCTTACTACCTTTGGTAATTGATATCTACAAAGAGGACATGAACTATGACGTTGGAGCCACGGGAATAAGCAATCACCATGAAACTTGTGCTTACAAGGCATCTGTTTTGCCTCAGTTCCAATCTCAAAATCATCTAAACACACTGAACATTCCAAAGTCTCATCAATTTTCACTGTAGCTAAAGCCTCAATAGCTTCTGTACAAGCTGGAGGTGTTCCATATCTGCTGAGATCATTCTCTATTACTCGTTGACGCAACAATTGAAATCCAGGATCCACAAAAATTTGACTAAACGGATTGGCCAAGATCAATGGTTCTCTGTGGGGATTACTCTCAATCACATATTCTAATGTGAGCCCTGCTCGAGTCCCTTGAAGATTAGCAAACGAATGTCTTGTCCTTCTATCATGTCCAGTTTCATTCTCAGTCTCATCCTGGTTCTCATTATCATCAACACTCTCACTTTGATTATTCATGATTCCCATAGAGATGGGAGACCATGGAGAATGGTTTGGTCTGGAATTAGGTTCCTCTTCTATTTCTACAACAAATCCACTTTCACAAAATGGGCATTTGATCTCAGTTTCCATTACGGGATTCACAATTAGAAAACACATGTGACACCAGTATCTTGTTGCGCTTGCTTCTTCCATTCCCTGTAGCCAAACAATTTTACATTCAACTAATCGTCCAATAACTAACAAAAAAGAGCGAAAAAGAAACATCAAACCCTAGCAACCCAATCTTAATCTTAAGCTTCAAATTTAGCAAACCGAAAACAACGGATTTTGATTCAACAAGGAGAAAGGAAATCGCAATCAAAACATACAAAATCGTACAATTAAACAATTTTCCTAAATTAACAAACACAAACTTATCAATACCTTGAGCCTTTTCAGTAGACGGAATTTCGATTTGGTCTTCTTTAGAATCTAAACCAAAAAAAGGATTATATATATACAAAAAAGGGAGAAGAAGAAAAATCTGCTTGAGTTTAATAAGCTGCAGATTTTGAGTCTTTGACCAAAATATTTTCTAATTTAATTAATTAACAGCTAATTACTCAGTGGTAGTCATTTTTCCTTGTAGGCATTTTTTATAAATATTTTATTAGATGGGCTTCATAAAAACCCACTAATACGGAGTCAGTTCAAATATCCAAGTCCATAATTCATTCATGATCCATGAATGATGAAAACGTAGCTAAAATTGTACTTCATATAACAACATCATCGTTAATGTCTTCAACAATTTCGACGAACATTTCCTCATCATTTGGTATGTTTTATATTACATAGATTATGACTTTCACTTTCCAAGGTTTAAGTTTTGACTGATATGTGATATCTCTTTTAAAAATTACGATTGTCCAATTAGAAATTAATGGACAATGAATAGACTAGTCAAACACATTAATATCTTGATTTTATTGTTGAAATGTCCCAGTATTTTAATGCGTGTCAAATTAACCATACAAAAATAGTGAATTTTTTTATATAAAATAGTTATAAACTCTAAAAAGTTATGTAGATGAGTTACAAGTCAACATATTAATAGTTACTATCACAACAAATTGATAAATCACTATTCTTTGTGAGTCAAAGATAGTGTCACGCTTTAGATTTATTAGAAAATCGGTGCTTGAGCTATTCGACGATTTAGTTCACCCTAAGAAGAGATTTGGAAATTCGGCTTCCAAATATTTTATTTATACTACAGATTTGCCCGCCATACGGGCATGTTACTGTAACATATTGGAATAAAAATATTATAGAAATTTTAGTTTAGATTTTAAATATAAAATAATGTAATTGAACATAAACATTAAGGCCATGAATGTTTGCTAGTTTCTAGATTTTGGTTTTTAGAATTTTTGTTTTTGGTTTTTGGTTTTTGGTTTTTAGTTTTTTGATTTTGTTGTAGATTATAGATTTTACAAAAACTTGAATAGTGTTTTTTAGTTTTTATTAATACATATTTTATTTTATTTTAACTAAAATTATGTTTTTAGTTACCAATATGTTAATGTATATTATATATATTTTAAAAATATATGTTATCTCACAATCAAAAAATAAAACTATCAGTAAAAATAGATATATAGGTTGATTTTTTTATTACTTTTAAAAATTAGTAATATAATTTTACATGATTCCTAATTTTTATTATCTTCTCAAATAGCAAAATATATTTTTAATTCTATTTAAATTCGAACTATAGAAAATTTGTGTTAATTTTATTTGTATGATGTCGAGAACAACATCTAAATCTATTATAATCATCAATTGAATTATTAATATATCAAATTTAACAAATTAATCATATTTCTAAGTGTAAATTGTGTCAATTTAAAGGACACACAAATAAAAATAAATAAAAAAACTGAGAAAAGAAAAAAGCTCACAGTAATTTATAAAAACAAAAATATTGGTTTTTTTCTTTCATAATTTATAAATAATTAGAAATATTTTAATTTTTAAGCATAGTCAATTTTATGAAGTAATAAAAAGATAGGCATTTAGTTTTTACACTGATATTTGATTTTCATGTATAAAATTATTTAAGTAGGATATTTTTATGTCCAAAATTATTTAAGTAGTATATTTTTTGTAAAATAATGATTATTTTTACTTAAATATTTATTGGTAAGTTAATAATATTTTAAGATAAAAACTAGGAAAACTAAACTTACGGTTAAAACCCAATAAACTAAATATAGTATTTAATATTTTTGAAAGCCGAATAAAAATTATTTAATATTTTTTAAAAAACTAATTATTGAAATATTTTTTTTAAAATAAAGGGTCGATCAACTAAAAAGCAAGAATAAAGTGGTTTCTAAATTTTATGTTGTTCTCAATAAAAACTGCCAAAATATAGATTCTCTATTTTTTAGGGAAACTACTTATTTAAAATCATGAATGGAGACAATAATGGGTTTTGGAGAATCAAAAACTAAAAACCATTTTGGAATCTACAAACAATCAAGGCCTAAATTTGATGAAAATTGGGACATAATTGTGTAAGATACTAATAATTATTAACAACGATTGTAATGTTTAAACTTCTACCTTTTTAATATTTGTTTACAAAACATTTTAGACGTATCCAAAAATCATTAATCACTCTCGAACAAATTCCTGATTATGCATTTTTAAATAGTTAGTTAGTGTTCTCGTTAACTTTTTATTTATTTATTTAGATTTATTCATGATATGATTTTCATAAATAAATGTATTAAGACATGATTTATTGAGAAAATCGTGTTTGGTTTACCTTCACTATGTTGTTGATTACTTACAATATCTTCTCAAATAAAAATAAAATAACATGAAAATGAATTAGTCGAAAACTGACGAATGATTTTGCATTATGTAATACATCTCTTATAATGTTTTGGAGCTTATATATTTTATTTTGTAATTTTGGAATATTATGTATCTTAGTTGTGTTGTGTTTTAGTTTACATTTTTAAAAAATTATACTTTGATACACAACATGTTGGTAAAAACTTTTTTTTTATGAATTATAGCCATTTTTATTGAAACCTCGAGTACATTAAGATTTGTTAGCTCCTATTCTGGATATACATAAAGGAAAATTTAATAAAACTTCTGATCATTGTCTTGTTTGTCATTTGCCTAAAAAAATATTTATCTTTTACATCTAGACAGAATATGTGATCAAAAGCTTTTGAATTGGTTCAAATTGATACTTGGGGACCATTTTCTGTTCCAACTAAGGAAGGTTTCAAATATTTTTTAACAATTGTGGATCTGAAAATGCTAGTGAGGTGAATTAACTGATCTATACTTAGCAAAAGAAATTAAAACTTATCATTCTTGTCCCGAAATACCAAAGAAAAATTCTATTGTAGAGAGAAAGCATCGACATCTTTTGAATGTAGCTAGAGCCTTTATTTTTCAATCTAGTATTCCTTTCAAATTTTGGAGTGATTGTATCTTGACTGCAACATTTCTTATCAATAGACTTTCTACTATGGTTTTGAGAAAAAAATATCCTTATAAAAAACTGACTAGCAAAATACCAGAATATCATTCTTTGAAAACATTTGGGTGTTTATACTATAGTTCTACTTCTCCTAAACATTGAACAAGGTAGGGCATGTGTTTTCTTGGATTTATCCTCATGGTTACAAAGGGTACAAGTCGTTAGACTTAGAGACACATTCTATTTCTTTTTCTAGACATGTCACATTTCATGAGGATATTTTCCATTTGGTTCTTCTAATCTCATAGAAGAATCGAAGAATTTCTTTCCTCATCTTCATTCACCTGCAGTCCATGATTGTGTAGTGCCTCTTGCAAAATCATCTTCTGATGCTCATCCATATTATGATGAGACATCTTCTAGGGTTTTAGTTTCATTTGATTCTAGACCTCACAGAAAAAAAATACCACGTAAAAATATGCAGGAGTTTTATGTTTATACTATTAGTACTAATATTACTACACCATATCTTTTATCAAAATATATCTCTTATTCGTATATCCCTCAATCTTTTATGCTTTTCTTAATTTTATCACCAAAGTCCACATTCCCACCAAATTTTCAGAGGAAAGTTTGATCAGAATTTATGTGATGCTCTGAAATTGGAGATTGATGCTTTTGTTAGAACAAGTACTTGACTATATGGGATTTTCCACAAGGGAAGGTTGCAATAGGTTACAAATTCTGATTTACTATCAAGTACAATGCAGATGGTAGCATTGAACGCTATAAGGAATGTTTGGTTCCTTTGGCTGCTAAATCTAAATGGTCTTCGACACAACTAGACATCTCTAATGCTTTTTTAAATCGATATTTGCTGAGATTCAGGGGAATAATTTTCTTCAAATGTTTTTTGCCGATTGAATAAATCCATTTATGGTCTTAAACAAGCATCTAGGCAGTGGTTCATCAAATTTTCTACCTCTTTTTCAGTTGAATTTGGACAAATGTTATGGAGATCATACAATGTTTTTCAAATCTATTGTTTGTTTACGTCGATGATATCATCATTGCTAGTACAAATGATGCTTATGTGGTGGAGTTAAAGGTCCAGTTGAGTAATGTTTTCAAGTTAAGGGATCTTGGACTTCCTAAGTATTTTTTGGGCATTGAGATTGCAAGGTCTGTTTTGGAAATTCTCTATGTCAGAGAATATGTTCTAGATCTTCTAGAGTCTACTGGTTTCTCTAGTTGTAAACCTCCTTATGTATCCATGGAACCTAATCAGAAATTTTCCAAAGATACAAGGACTCTTTTACTAGACAACAAGCAATACAGGAAGTTAGTTGTCAAGCTTCAGTATCTCACTATTACTAGGCCAGACAAAGCTTTTCCTGTTACAAAGTTGGCTTAGTATTCTTCTGCAACACAAGAACCACACTTATATGTTGTTCACATGGTATTAAGATACTATAGGATAAGGCTTGTTTTATAAGGCAGATGATCATTTTGATTTACAAGCTTTTTCAAATTCATAATGGGGTGCATGTGTCGATACTCGAAGGTTTGTCACTTGCTTTACAATGTCTTTAGGTGATTCTTTGATATCTTGGAATTCCAAGAAACATAACACAATTTATACAAGCTCTACAGAAGCTGAGTATAGGGCGATGTGGATGGCAACAAAGGAAATCCTTTGGATTTTTCGGGTTTTGCGTGTGACTTTTAAACCACCAGCCTATCTCTATTGTGATTATGTTGCTGCTCTTCATATTGCAAGCAATCAAGTCTTTCATGAAAAGACTAAACATATTGAGATGGATTTTCAAAAAAATAGAGAGGTGATTGAGAAAGGGTTGGTGAAGACTATGTTTGTGAGAACCGATAATCAACTTGATGATGTTTTATCTAAAGCATTGTATCCTTCTCATTTTAGGAATTTCATTGACAAGATGAAAATTCATAATGTCTATGCATCTCCATCTTTAGGGGGAAATATAAAATGTATATAGTTGGTTTAGTTAACCAATCTATTTTATTTATTTTATTAATCAAGAAACAATTTTACAATTATGTTTCTATTCTGAACAAACTCATAATCTGTTACACAAATTGTCAAAAATTACAAGCGGAAGCATGGATGATGCTGGCTTTGAAATGTATCAAGGAGAAAGCTGAAGATAGACCAAAAATGATCTATGTTGCTATAGAACTCAAGCAGATTGAACAAATGGAACAATCGCTAGACGCTTCGATCTGCCATTGGATTTCCAAAACATGAGATGCAGGAAGACGAGCCATATGTGTTCAAGTCGACAAGGAAAGTCAGATTAAATTGAGATCATTTAGGCTCATTTGTACCAATGTATGTTTATGTTACTTGTGCATATTTTGTTTAAAAACTTTGGTTTTTTAAAAATTATTTGAAGAAACAAACAAATTTTCAGGTAGAAGTAGAACATGTAGAATTGTTCACTATTATTAGGGTTGGGAAAATTATCTGTCATATCCGATCCAATTTGATATTTGACTCAATCCAAACCGAAAATTTTGGATATTCGTAGCTATTCAAAGGAAAGCAAATACAAAAATTAATTATCCGTATAAAATAAATCATATAGCAAATACTAAATTTCAAAAGACTAGATATCTGACTCGCTCTCTATATTACATATATACTACATATATACATATTACACCATATAGATTTATATGTTCTTCGCATACTTAATAAATAAAAATAAAATGGAAAACAAAAATGGAAATGATACGTGTAAAATTTCATACAAATTAATAAATACTAATGTGGAAATGATAAAACAGTTTACATTACAATGAAAGAAGAGATTTTCGTCGATATCCTTCACAAGTTACAAAAATGAAACAGTCGTTTTCCAATATGTGCATATAACTTTTGATCTTTTGTTTAATTTGTTTATTTAAAAGCTAGTTGATTTTAAATTTTACTACTTATTGTTTAATTTTAACGTAAATAAAGTATATTTGTATATAAGTTACTAATATTTTTTTGGATATTTGCTGAACTGAAATGAGAAAACCGGATATCCGCAAATATCCACAAATATCTATAAAATTTCACGATATATGTAAGTCCGGATATCCATGTTTTTCAAGAGCAAAAAAAATAAAAAATATTAAATTTTTACGACTTATCTGTTCCATGTCAAGGTCTATCTATTAGTTTCTATAGGACTAAAAAAAGAAATTTAACTGAACGGTTAAAATAGATCCGACTTTGTATTGCGGATCTAATTGGTTCAGAATCTGTCCAATCAAAGTAGGTCTGTATAATCATAATTGGATTAGTTTCTCCATTTTAATTCAATTGACTTGGACTACAAAATAAATCATTTTGAGTGCAAATGATAGGAGTTAGTAGAATTGGTGGAATCAAAACCTTTTTTACTAGACAGTGTCCCTAATGCTAGATAATCACTGATAGTCCAAAGCAGTAAGGCTCTAAGTGTGAAATTCTCTTTAGAAAATGAGTCACACACTTGAATACCTTCAGTCCACAAATCTTGTAAATCGTCTATAATGCTACTAAGTAAATACCTATGTTATTACCAGGAGCTGTTGGACCAAGGATCAACAAAATCAACATTATGTTCTCAACCTTCATACACATTATTGGAGAAGTGTTATAGTTCAGTAACAACACTAGCCAAGTGTTGTAATTGGTGTTTTGTTACTTTAATTCCCCTGTAAATGAAATCACATGGAAAATAGTTAAGTGTAATCAGAAAATTCTGAGGAATAAATTTGTTACTTTAATTCCCCTGTATCTTTATACAAGAATACTTTCCACCAAAATTTGTTCATAATTTCATAATCTGATATTTTAAAATAAAATTGTTAAAATTTTGAGGTATGATTGCTCTGATTCTTATTTTATTCAAATAGTACAAATTCCAAAAATGGTTATTCTATCAAATTTTATAGTTCCATATAAACAACTATTTACACCCTAAGGCGTAAGTTAACAGCTAAGTATTTCTCTCTCTTCTCTCTTTCCTCATATTTTTCTCTCTAGAACATCAGCCCAAGATACCCTACATCCTTCCTTTTTTGTAATATCCCGTTTCCAAAGAAAATGAGTACAGAACCTGCAAACAAGTAGAAGGAAGTAAGAAAGCAGTAAACCAAAAATTCAAGCTACTGTAAATGATAGTTTTTATTAGTTGAAGTCACCTCGGAGAACGACAAGTTTTTTGTTTCCCAGTGATTTCATTTCTTTGAGATTGAATCAATTAATGGCATGTACTAAGATTTCCTTAGTTTTTGATGCATTAAAGGGAGACCCAAATATTTGAAAGGAAAAGAACCCGCTGAGAAACCAAGCTAATTTATTAGGTCGGTTTTCTTGTAGTGAGAGATCCACCACATATAAGCAGATTTTTGACGATTAATTTCGAGGCCTAAGATGCTCCGGAAAAGGTCTAGCGTGTCGATAATTCTGCAAGCTGAAGATTGCTTCCCATCAAAGAGAATAATAACATCATCGGCAAAAGATAGGTGAGAAACTTTCAAAGATCTTGCTTTGGGATGGTAGCCTATCAAACCTGCATCAAACTTAGCATCCAATAAGTTTCCAAAAAAATTCATATCCAAAAAAATAAAAGAGGGGAGATGGGATCTTCCAGTCTAAGACCTCTTTTTCTTTTGAAGAACCCACACAAGTTACCATTAACATTGATCAAGAAATGTTGTTGATATGCATTGGTGGGTCCGTGAGATGAATTTGGATGGAAATCTCGCATGAATTAGGACTTGAAAAAGAAAATCCCGTCTAATCGAGTCAAAACTTCTTTAAGATCCACTTTAAGTATTCCTCGCTTAGTTGTGATTTTTTGGTTAAAACCTTGTCCGTCTCTGATGCAAGAAGAAATTCTTCACTAGAAGACGTCTTTTGACAAAAGCCAATAGGTGAGGCGAGATGAGGTTTGGGAGAACCTTTTCAAACTTCCTGGCGAGAATCGTTGCAAACTTGCAATGATCTTATATATGAAATTGCATAGAGATATCGATCTAAAATCAATAACTTTGTTCGCATTCATCTTCTTAGGAATCAGAGTTATTAGGGTGCAATTCCATTGCTACAAAAAAATTTCGAAGTTGAAGAATTCCAACACGACTCTTGTCACCTCCTATCCTATCCAATCGAAGAAATTCTGAAAAAACTCTGCATTATATCCATTCGGCCCCGGTGATTTTTTAAGCCAAGCTAATAACAATATCCTTGATATCTTCCGTTTTTATTTCCGAGTTAAGTTGATGCTTGTTGTCTTATGTACAACGGAATCGAATGAATTGTCTAATGAGAAGGGTCTGGGCATCAGATAAGCTTTCCATAGGTGACCCCAGGTGATCCTAGAACAGATGTGTAATAATTGACACATAAATTGGCAATATCCTCCTTTTCCCACCTTATCTCCCTGCTCATTTATAAGATAATAAATCCTATTTGTAGCTTTGTGGGAAACCATCATTTTGAAGAAGAATATTGAGTTAGAGTCTCCAGTTTGTAACCAATGGATTTTTGATCTTTGCGAAGGAATTTCTCCTCTGCTATTGTGAGATTAAGACACTTCATAGAGGCTATTTTGCAGTTCCTGTCGTAATAAAAAGTGACTAGAAAGTTAGATGAGATATCGAAAAGCTTAACAAAGCAAGATATATGCTGGTTAGTTTTGTTAATTACCACAACACTGACCCAAATCGTACACAAAGGATCCCATTCATAATTGCTAACATAATTCCATTTTCTAAACGAAGACATCATACCTTTTTAAAAATGAAATCTTTCACCTTAGTTTCATTTAGACTACCAAAAAGGACTTTTTGACTGCTAAGTCAAATCCTAATACTATTTCTCATAATAGATTTATTTAGCTCCCAAATATTCCAACAAAAAAAATCTATAAAAGAGAGAGTTAGGAGGATTTTGGGATGTTCCCTTATAATTTTTGGATTATGAGCACACGCCATTGATTATTTAGTTGCCTTTCAAGTTTCATTCTTTTCTTCGATATAACTTTAGTAAAGTTTTTTCATCATTGGGGTTGCTATCCTCGTCGGATGGATCTTCAGAGGTGGATGAACTAACTTCTGAATAATCTGAGCCTAAATCATCATCAACTCAAAGGGTGTATGTGGCATGCTCTTTCCCTTTGTCTAATTTTGTGTTCTCTTTTTATTTGGAACTAAGGAGCTTGTCACAGACTGCCTTAGGTGGGAAGCCTAAAATGATGGTCTCATTAGATGTTGTTTGATTTTGGAGACTCTTCTTTGTGTGAGACATAAATGTTTGTTGCTTAGCCGTGGTTTCTGTTTCCCGGGTCTTTTTCACTTAATGGTTAACGACAGCATCATTAGAGAGATTTTTCAAAGCCTGCGTGATCTTGTAAATACGATTTATAGCGATATGCGCTGCATCTTTATATGGATTTGAAGAAAGGTCTTTCTTGGGTGGAGCTTCCTTTCTTTTCTAGGCTTGACAATCCTCTGATTTATGAGAAGTTGATTTACAGAAGTTGCAAGTGATCAGGGTCATTGGGCACCGCTTTAGAGTATGTCCAAATTGGTTGCAGAAGGTACATACACGGGGTAACCAAGGGCTAGAAACTAGAATCCATTGGACTTTTCCCAATTTGAAACGGATATTTACTGCTTCTAGGAGCGGTTTCGACAGGTAAATTATCGTGAGGACCCTAGCTACATCCAAGTTAAGCATTCTAAGAGTACTCGAGTGAAGGCAAACTGAATCTCCAACTCATATGCTCTAACCCTTCTTCAGAAAAAAATTGGAGGGGTACATTTCAAAAATCTATCCAAACGAGGACAGCCTTCACTTCTAGAACTTCTGGTTCGAGACCTAGTTTCCATTTTGCAAAAAACATAGCTTGGTTATTAATGTACCACAACCCTTGTGCTATAACTCTTGAACAGGCAAGCTTGTTAGACATTTTTATCAAGAACGCTCTATCCAAGATTTTAGAGACTGTGATATCTTGCTCTTTCTTACTCCATATCCCTTTGATTATGCTATCAAAGGTTCCAGGAGGGGGAGCTTTCCCATGAAATTGACCAAGTATAAAGTTTTCCCATTTCTTCTTGTTAAGATGAATGACTGAGTTTGGGATAGTGATACAAGACTCACCTGAATCTAGTGTGAAAGAATCTGGCTCTTCTTGACTTCCTATCTTTGGTGCAATCGGAGCTATCTTCGATGTTATTTAACGAGATCTAATCATGGAGGATGAGAAGAAGCCAGCAGTGGCTTGGTTAGGGAGATTTGGCGGGAGATTTGGAGAAAAAGGAGGTGAGGTGATAGAGCAGTAAAAGGTAGAAAGGGAGATGGAAAGGCGTTTAGGTGGGGTGGATTTTCTCTTGGCCATGGGCTTCGCCATGCCGAAGACCAGGGACTGGCGGTGGTAGGTCAGAGAAGGTGGAAGAGTGAGTGAGGAGATCTGAGTAACAGTATTCTATTATCTTTTAGTTTCTTAAGAAATTGAAACTATGAAACTCGAATAGTTAAATTATGGATTAAAATTTATAATTTTTTATTCTTTTATGAGATATTTTGAAGATTATAAGGTAGACATATTAATTTTTTCAAGTAATTAATCATCAAAATATGGATATTATGTTTGATGTGTTTTAATTATGGAGATGAATCATACATAATTCACCAACCAATGACCATCGTCTAGTCGAATTATACAAGTCGTGAATTTTGTATTGACTTTTGATGTTTATTGTATTTTTGCAATGTTGTGGCTTGTGTTGTGGGTGGGCATTTGAGTCAATTTAATCAATTTATAGAATCCAAACCAAATTTTTACTATGCCAACTTTTTTTAATTGTGGGGATTTGTTTGTTTGAAAATTGGATTCATGAATCCAAATTTTTTATTTGCGTTAGACTTAATAAATTTTTTTACCATATAACTTATGGATCGGTTTCAAAAAGAAAATCTCCATCAACAGATTGTATTGCTTTAGATGAACTTCTATATGATCCCAGTGAGAGAAAATGAATACATGAATATCATCCCAATCAAAGAGAAGAAGTAAGACGAAAGTATTTTACTAAAGGACATTGTCAACCTCGTGGTCATAACATTTAAAAATGCCTTATAGGGAATACGTTAAAGATATTTAATCCTTATTGGTTTGATCAGCGTCATGATTGGTTGGGATATAGTGTGAAGAAATAAAAAGCATATTTTTTGAATTGTTATTTATTCAAAGATAACAACGACAAAAAGGTGGCAATAATGCATTTGTGATTGAGGGATTTAATTGTTGGAATAAGTATGTGAGATTTTATGGTCATGTAGGTTTAGCAATAAATAGCCCCCATGACATAGCTAAGAAGAAGTGTAAAGATTTGATGAAACAAGATCAATCCATTAAACATGTTGTGCAGAAACAGACTAACATCTTGAAAAATGAGTATCGCGTTCAATTAAATGTTTTAATCAATGCTTCTAGGTATTTTCAAGGAATGCCACTCACAGACATGATGAGACTAATGATTCAACTAACAAAGGAAATTTTTTGGAGTTGGTGAAGTATATTATTGAACAAAACGAAGTTACAAATAAAGTTGTGTTGAAGAATGCTCGAGGTAATAACCAAATGGTGTCTCCTCTAATCCAAAAAGACATTTTTCATTGCTTTTTAGAAGAAGTAATTAACTCCATCATTCAAGATATTGATCATAATGTGTTTGCTTTATTGGTTGATGAATATGCTAATGTTTCTAATATATGGCAAATGGCTATAATTTTCTGTTTTGTTGATAAACATGGTATAGTCAAAGAAAGATTTTTGGTCTTATCCATGTGAAGGAGACATGTTTTTAACTCTAAAATTCAGCATTGATTCATTGTTTTCTACATAGAGATTGAGTCTGAAAAATCGGAGAGGACAAGGCTATGATGGAGCAGGAAATATGAGGGGTGAACTCAATGGGTTGAAAACACTGAATTTAAGGGAAAATAGCTTTGCATATTACGTCCACTGGTTTACTCATCAACTTCAGTTGCTTCAAAAAAATTTCAAGGATGACACAAGAAGCCCTCAACCTGTCATCATCTGCTAACTTTAACTTCTTTAAATTGAATAAAAACCCAAAAGTCTTTTCATAACTTTGTCTTGCGTAATAATTTACAACAATAAAAAGATCATATCTTTCACTTTTGAGTAAATGATCCACCGTCGATCTTGCTTTTCTCCATTTTGTATTTCTCTTGTATAATAAGAATGTGAAAAACATCTACCAATATGAACTCTTGGAAAATGGTGATCTATCGGTAGCCTTGGCATATGACCTTCTCAACTAGAGAATCCCTAGTTCCATTGTCAAGTTTTTCCCAGTTTCCAGAATCATTAATATCTTCACCTATTTGATATTTCGTAGGATCATCTACTTTTTCTCTCTTCATCTTCATTTTTATTCTCGTGTTTATTATCACCTTCATTTCCAGCCTCATTCTTCTCACATACATTCTCAAACTCATCACCACATTCACCAATATTTTAATCTTGGTCTCTTTTTAATGTATTAATCTCTTTCGCATTTATGTTGCTTTCTTTTTCTACAACCTCTTCTTTCTTCTTTTTTCTTACTTTTTCATCACCTCCCATCTATTTTCTTATTCTTTTAGAATACATAATCCCGTAAATATACAAACTATTTACTTTAATTTTCACCAAAAAAGCTTTTAAAGAATAAAATATTCAAATGTTGTTTTGTGATCTTTATAAAACTATAACATGAAAATTTATTGACCTACACGTATTTGGAAGAAGTAAAACTTCTACAATTTCACATTTGAATATAATCAATAGAAAAAGAAATTACAACTTCTTAGAATTGAAAAAGTACCTTAATCGGTAAATAGAGATCCAAAACGAGAATTTTGTTTTCAGAAATTCCCAGAAGAATTTTTTTTAATGTGTGATTTGAAGTAACAATGAATGAAAAATAATTGATTAATATATAGGTTAAAGTTTTCCTTTTTAATCAAATTTTTCCTTTTATTTTTAGTAAAATAAGTTGGAAGGTAATTATTATTAATAATTTTTGGAATTAATTTTTAAGATAAAAAAGGATTTTGAATTATATTAAGGGAAGATAACTTAACTACCATACATTTTTGTAAAAATGACTAGAACCATACAAATCTTTTTTTTTATTACTTGCATTTTTTAAATTCCCAGAGTACCCTTCTATTACGTTGTGACAAAAAACGTATTTACCGGAATACCATTCGCCACGTAAGAATTTGCTGACATGTATTAATGAGATGACTTATGGTTACGTTGCAGCTGAGTTACTGAAACCCGCTGAGTTAAGAGACATTAGCTAACTTACATGCATAACTCACCGGCTCGTGACGACTTACTTACAAAAGCTGGATGAGTTAAGAGAAATTAGCTGACTTACGCGCATAAGTCATCCGCTCGTGACGACTTACTTACAAAAACTGGCTGATTTGTTTTTAAAAGGCTGACTTACGGTCATAAGTCAACTCACATAATGGCTGACATACGAGAATACGGCTGACTTACACTTTTCTGCTGACTTATGTACTTCTGTTACAGCTGACTTATACTTCGGTGTGATGACTTGTTGAAAATTCAACTGAGTTATACTTAGAAATGGCTGAGTTATGTTTCGCAGGCTGATTAATTGTAGTTGAATTTGTTATACTTATTAGATGTTAACATGGCTGAGATACCTCTTCTCAACCGTCAAGAGCTGGATTAACGTTCAACTCATCGTGTTTACGATTGACCTACTAGCGAAAGATTAATTACTAGAATAGCATTCATGTCACTGCTGATTTAGTTGACGAAATGGATGACTTATGGTTTCCCATCATATTACGACTGATTAATTTGGNTTACTAGAATAGCATTCATGTCACCGCTGATTTAGTTGATGAAAGGGTTGAATTATGGTTTCCCAGCATATTACAACTGATTAATTTGAGAAAGATTAATTACTAGAATAGCATTCACCTTGCGGCTGACTTACGTTGCATTTGATGGCTAATTAACTTGGACTGGGTTATGTGTTGGTATTGTGGCTGACTTATCTTTTTGCCATGTCATTTTCCATGTCAGCATCCATGCCATTTCATCATCCACTGAGGATNTTTTTTTTGCATTGTAGATAGTCTTACCGATTCTTCTTCGGTAATCAACTTCTCCATCTATCTTCTTCATCTTCACTTTCTCGCCGTATATAAACCACCCGGTAACCGGTATTCGATGATAACGGATTGAATGACTCGAGGCATCATATTCAGCTGAGCTACATGTTCTCAAATAAAGCTTTAAAAGCAATGGCGCACGATACTCCACCAGTTTATGTCTCTAATACTCAACAGTTGCAAGGTTTTCTAAGCCTATGGAAAATTGAACCTGTACGGGGACTTTCTCGGCGACATTGGTCTGTTCGTTCTACCTTCGAGTGTCAGAATAACTATCTGTAATTATGTAAGTCAATAGACGCCTCGTAAGCGTCCATGTCCACCAACAGTCGCGCCTTTTGTTTGCATGCGTCCTAAATTAATAGCCGTATATAAACCACCCGACCAACTCAAATATTCCCTACCCTTTGCTCCACCATTATCTTCTTATACCATTTGATCCGCCATTATCAACACAAGGTTCGTTATCTGCATGTTGAAAATCTAAATTGTCCATTCCTCCCTTTCTCCTTGCCGACTATATAATTATTCTATTGGTTTCTTCTTCTTTCCCCATTCGCAGTTTATCATGGACAACAACAACGGCAAGAGGAAAGCGACTGACGATCCTGTGGACAGGGACTCCAAACGTCCCACACATGATGATCAATCCGATTCAGAAAACAACAATGATCCAGTTGACAGGGCCTACGACTACTTTTACGACCAATTTGATGAAGGCGGGGATGAACGCAGCCGCTCTCCCAACAAAAAATCATCATCCTCTGACTCCTCCGACGATTCAGAAGACGGAGATGGTTCAGATGATGATGACTCATCCGAACAGGAATCTGACTCCAGTTCTGATGATGGCGATGAACCGTTCTCCAATCGCCAGGATGCACTCGGGTTGTCTGGCTTGGATGTGGACAACTTTTCTGACGCAGACGACGATATGTACAAGTTAAGCAGTTGGGATTTTTAGTTCCCAACCCTTTCTTGTAATTAGCTTCTCGAATCCCTAATGTTCGTTTCGTACAAACTCGGCTTTTTAATTTTGTAACCAATTCATCCTTCTTGGTCCGCTTCCTCTTGATATTACTCGGTTTTAATGCATTATAGTGGGCATTTATGTCTGCTATTCTGCATTATTCCGAGTGTTTTCCTTGAAAATTTGTATATTTCGGGATTTCTAGGCGTTCGGGTCGTTTCAGAGCTAAAAGGAACATTTCGGGACATTTTGGAGTATTTCAGAAGTTTCAGAAGAATGACTAAGTGAAGAAATGGTTTGCACAATCATCACATCACTTGCCCGATCGGGCAAATATTCCTGGAAGATTTTGTATATTCCGATCGATCGAGCAACACATGAGGGATCAAGCAACAAAGCAATCTGCCCGATCGGGCAGACTTAGATCGATCGGGCAGATCACCCGAAGCAGAACTTGAATTTCCAATTTTTCACAAAAGTCCTCTAAAGCTATCCAAATTTCCATATTTTTAGATTTTTTTTTTACTTTTTAGAACTATAAAAGCTTTTTGGCTTAGGTTATTTTGCTTATCTTTTACTTTTGCAAACTTTGAGAGCTTTACTAGGAGAGAGAATTCTTGAACCTATATTTGGAGAAGAAATTCTGAACCCAGTTTCTAATATATTTATTTTATTGATTTCAATTATGTGTTCTTCTCATAAATTGATTTGTGTTTGCTTTGATATGTCTGAGTAGTTCACTAGTTAGGTTTTAGGGTTTTACTATGGGAAAACATGTTTGAATGTTAGGTTAAACATTGTAGGATTGAAACTGATAGGTTCTTAGTCTAAATTTGTTCTTAACGCATGAATTAGTTTGATCACCGAGTTCATGATTATAGGTTGATAAATACAAAGGGATTTGATTTAGAAATCTGACCTAATTTAGATGAATAAGTGTTTAAACTTGCGGGAGTATTTTTTTAATGCCTATAAACAAGTGAATCTGAGTTTTAATGCATGATCGAATTGTTTTAAAGACGGCGGGAGTTTGTCTCTGTCAATTTGATCATAGGGTTTAATACTCCGGGAGGAGATTATTCCAAATTCGTTTTTTCATGTAGAGAACTATTTTCAGTCTAAATCATGCATGTTAACTTGACTTTAAACCTGAATACCTACGGATTTCCCTAATGTCTACCGTTTTATTATCATAGTTCTTAAACCGTTTTTAATTACCATTTTGATCATAATCAAATCTATTATTCTCACTTTAGCCATATTCGAACTTTTAAACTAAACGTGCATTTCTGGTCTCTGTGGATTCGATAACTTACTATACTTCTTTGAATTGTTCTCTGCAATATTAGTTTAGGATTAAATTCTTAACCTATCAGAATTTTAGCGTTGTTGCCGGGGACCAATTTTGCCTTTCTAGTTTTTAATTAGAATTTTGTCTAAGGTTTTATTTTTTAGTACTCATCTTGTTCTTCTTTGCTTGTCTTTGTCTTACAAGTGTATGAACAGAAGATCTGACAAATCATCTAAACTACTCAACCTCAGTAACTCAGAACTTGCAAGGCGAGAACGCTCAAACCGAAAAGTAAAGAAAGACGCTAGATCATCCAATTCAACGGCTAATATCGTCAATCTCATCAATTCGGTCGATCCCGACGGTCAACAAGCACCACGTGCTATGGGGCTTGATCAACTCATTAACCAAGGACATGGTGGTGGTAATGGAAATCAAGTGCCACAAGACCAACAAGGAGCAATCAACAACCTGATTCCTCGAGGAAATCAAATTCCAAACCCTCAGAACTTTGATGCAAGACCCTTTGTCTTGGCAGAAGATCCGGGAAGAGTTAATCAGCTCAATGCTCAAATTAATGCTCAGAACAATCCTCAGAACCATCCTCTAGTTGGTTCATTCAACAATCATCAAGCATTCTATGCTAATAGGAATCCCATTCAACCCCCTCCACCTCAGCATAGGGAATATCAATTCCCTGTTTTGCTTGTTCAGATGATTCGCAGCAACCAATTCAATGGTTTACCTCACGAGCACCCAATGAATCATATTTACACCTTTGAGGATATTTGCAACACCATAAAGCTAAATGGGGTATCCGAGGATTACAAGCACTGCAGCTTGTTCAGCCACTCTTTAGCTGACAAGGCACTTCGTTGGTTGAAGTCCTTACCTGCAAGCTCTATAGTAACCTGGGATGATTGAAAATCCAGGTTCATTAGTCGGTTCTTCACTACTACTAGGACTAATGCTTTGAGGAACAAGATCTCTGCCTTTTCTCAAAACTCTGTGTAATCGTTCTATGAATCTTGGGAACGATTCAAAGAACTGTTTCTTGATTCTCCACATCACGGATTCTCAGATGTAAGTCTCCTCAATACCTTCTATAGAGGGATTGAAAAAAGTACCAACTGTCCTTAGATACAGCAAGTGATGGAGACTTCATGCAAAAACCAGTTCCAGATGCTTATCGTCTCATAGAGAACTTAGCAGCCAGCAATAGCAATCATTGCCCAGAGTTTGATCGCTGAACCAAAGCTTATGTAATGGTTGCTAACTTAGAAATCTCATAACTGAAAGGATAGTTCTATGAACTGAAAGGATTAATGACTCAACTGCTAAAGAGTCAAGCTCAGCCACCAGTTAATACTGTAGAAGATTATGCGGTTGCTTGTTTTGCATTTCAAGAAAAAGAAACCGTTGCGGTTCAAGAAGAAGTGAGCTGTATCAATAGCCAAGGTCAGAGAGTGTTTAAACAGAGATACAATCTAGCTTTCAACAAGAATCATCCCAATCTTTCTTGGAGAAGCACTAATGTTGAGAATCCTCAAGACCAAACCTATCCAACTCAACAGAAACAGTTTATGCATAACTCTAGGAACAATGGTTTCCAAGGGTTCATTCCCAACTCTAATCCATGCGGTTTTCCACAAACCTCTCAGCCTGTATTTCAACAAGTTCCTCAAGCCCAAGCTAATCAAGGAAATTCGGTTAAGTTGATGTTTAAGCAGCTTCTAGATGGACAACAATAGTTTCAAAGGGTTATCCAAGGGGATATGAAGGAGCTGAATCAGAAATTTGAGGCATTTTCTACACATATGAAGATCCTAGATACTCAAGTTGCCCAAACCGCTGAAGCACTCAAGAGACCGGTTGGGTTTCTTCCTGGGAAATCCGATAACAATCCGAAGAAACAAGAGTATGTGAATGCTATTGAACTGAGAAGTGGTAAAACTTTGCCCAATACTAATGGTAAGGATAACCTCATTGAAGGAATAGTTGAAAACTTGGGAAGTTTTGCAAATGATTTAGATTTTTCAGACTTAGGAAAAGATGCAGAGAGATTAGACCGAGTGGGCACATCTTGCCAAATCGGGCAAACGTCATCCGGGGCAAAGGATCGATCGGGCAAAGACAGCCTGATCGTGAAAAGTGATGCAAATTTTCCAAGGATAAAGGATCGATCAGGCACATCACCTGCCCGATCGGGGAGATTCGTCGGGGAACCATCCAATGAAAGTTCCCGATCGAGCAAACCTCCCCTGAACCAGAACTTTCTGAAACTCCTCATCGGGTTTTCAAACCCAAAGTTCCTTATCCAGTAAAGCCTAAAACTTCCAGGAAAGACTTAGAGGATGCTAAATGCAAGGATATGATCAAAGAATTGAGTGTTAGACTTCCATTCTCCGATGCTTGTTAAATGATACCTTCTCTGAACAAGTATGTGAAGAACATGGTTACCAACAAGCTAACATTGGAAGAAGGTGCAATGATGATTACAGAGGAGTGTAGCTCAATTGTCTAGAATCGAATGCCTAAGAAGCTTGGCGATCCATGTAGTTTTGTTTTGTCGGTTGAGATTGGGTATTTCACATTTTCTAGATCACTCTACGATTTAGGATCTAGTGTCAATCTTATGCCTTTCTCTGTGGCTAAGCGATTGGGGATGACTGATATAAAAGGTACAAGGATCTCATTGGTTCTTGCTAATTGTTCGGTGAAGTATCCTATTGGAATTCTAGAGAACCTACCGGTTAAGATTGGAACCGCATATGTACCAACCGATTTCATGATTCTTGAGCTTGGAGAAGAACCTAAGGATCCTTTGATATTGGGAAGACCTTTCTTGGCTACCGCTGGAGCAATCATTGATGTGAAGAAAGGCAAGATTGATCTTCACTTTGGGGATATGGTTATGAAGTTTAACTTACAAGAGGTTCTGAAGAAACCATCTTTGGATGCCAAATCTTTTTGGGTTGATACCATTGTTGAGGCTGTAGAGGGAGTTTCGGATGACTTCTTATTTGATGACCCCTTAGAGATTCCTTTGACTAACGCTACTGATTCTCATTTATCTTTTAGTGATGATGTTACAGATCTTACCAGGATGCTTCATGCCAGTAGACAAATTGAGGAAATGACAGATTGTGTGGCATTAGTGGAGGCAGCTGCCAAGCCTCCACCTAAATTGTACCCTGCACCACTTGATGATCCATGGAGCGAGTTGAAAGCTCCAAAGCTGGAACTTAAAACCCTCCCAGCAGGGCTCAGGTACGC
>OVBE01002086.1:11584-32449 GCA_900406425.1 Iberis pinnata | reverse complement strand
GAACACAAACCCAAAAATGAAGAACAGAAACGAAAATGCAAACTTAAAACAGAAGCTAAAAACTTAAAACGAAATTTAAAATGCAAAAACTGAAGAACAACCTAAAGCTAAACAAGGAAATGAAAGAAAAGCAGTAGATTAACTTGAAACTCAAAAGAAATCTGGTTTTTACACCAAGAACATGAAGAACAACAAAAGAAAATAAAACCTAAGACTAAAACCTAAAAAGGAAAGAAAAAGTAAGCTTATGCAAATGGAGGCGAATTAGGGCTTTTATAGTGTTCAGAGAAAAGCCCTAATTCACACTACAGACAAAATGCTAATCATTGTATTAGATCTTGGGTCTTGCTTCAGGTGGTATCCGGATTCGAGTTGGTAGGGTCGGAGCATGTTTTCTTTCGGGTGGTTGGGTGTAAGATCGATATGGACTAAGGGGTGCTTGCTTGGGATCGATCCAGCTTCGTTGCGTCCAAACTTCTGCTAAGGTTGGGATCGATCCCGGCGTTGAATACCTGAGATCGATCCTGACACAAGTGAAATCGATCTTCTGAGCCGTTTTCTTAGTCTTGCTTTTTCTTTGTGCACTTCCTTGGCTTTGTTTGAGACTTCACCAGAAACGTTGGAAACATGACTGCGGAATTGAATTGTTTCGTTGCAGAGTTGCCTGAGATCGATATGGGTTCGTTGCAGGACTGCCTGCGATCGATCCAGGTTTGTTACAGGATCGATCCCAAGTGAGCTGAGATCGATCTGCACTGAGTTGAGATCGATCCCGAGACTGCTGAGTGGGATCGATCTCGTTTCACTGCAGAGTTTCCCGGGATCGATCCTACATTGAGTTGGGATCGATCCTGTAGCTGCTTGGAGGCAAGTTCAGTCCATTCTACAGTTGAGTGCTGAGTGCCAAGTCCATTCCAACGTCAAGTTTTGTTTTTCCGAAATTTCTCAAATTCTTCCCATAAATACCTGAAAGTCCTGAAAAACCTCCAAAATGCGTGCATATGCAAATTCTAATGCAAAAATCCTAAAAACACAAAAGTTAGTGAAATCAACCATAAATGTGATATATGCACACTTTTCGACCTGTGGGAGCCGCCGGCGACCGGCTCTAGAGCAGATCTGAAGAGATTTTTAGCGGCGGCTGAAGTAAAAAGAGAGAGAGAGAGAGAGAGATTAGGTTTGTGTTGTGATACCCGCGTTTTTTTTTTTCAATAGTGTGTCTACTTAAGTTGTTGATTAGAATCAATGTATTTTTATTATTTATTTTTTTCATCCATCTTTTTCTTTTAAAACAAATACTGAAACGAAAAGGAGTGTTGGATGTGGCCTTATAGTGGTTTCATTGGAAGGGCCCAGAAGATATGAAAGTCAGATAGAGGCCCAGCAAAAAGCCCAACAAGAGGCCCACAACGAAGTCAACATCTTGGCGCCGAGCCGACCTGTCACTCTAGAGGTCTAGCAACCGAACATGAACAGAGGACCTATGCGCCGAACGCCGATCATGAATAGTGAGGCTACGCACCCTATCGCCGATTCCACCAACTGTCATGTTCTTTCGGATCCCGTTCAACTATAAAAGAAGGATAAAAGCTCGAAAGAGAGGAGGTTGGCAAGTGGAGAGAGAAGAGATCCTAGAGAAAAGTTAGAGAGATAAAGAGAGAATATAATTGGTATCGTCTTAACTATAGACGACCTTAACCATGTCTTGTAAGAACCAAGTTAATTGGGAAATAGGACCCTTAACCCAACAATTGGCGACTCTGCTGGGGACAAGATACGACGAACTCAAGACATGACGAACCCAATCCACGGAGACGACTGCGTTCAGGTCGTTGATGAAACTCACCTCGAAGAGCTGAACACCGAAGCTGACGACCAACCAACGCCAACCGAACCCCAAAATAGGATCGTAGGAGCAACGACCCAAGAAGAAACGAACCAAGCTCTGTTGCGCCGCCTAGAAAACCAAGAGTATGCAGCTGAAAAGCAAATTCGAAGCAGTAATGACAGCGAGTTTGTGAAGAACCAAGCTGGAAAATCTGAACAAAAATATCTATGGACTCACTAAAAGGGAGGCGCCGACGTCAAACGATCAATCCATGCTCGAAGAAAATCGCCAGCATGAGGCACCACGTCGCGATATCCAGGCTAACCAAGACGAGGAGATAAAGGAAACCAAGAATAAGCACACATCCAAGATCAAATTCCCAACTTTCGAGGGAAATGCCGACCCGACGCATTATATGACCGCCTTCACCATCACAATGGGGCAAGCCCAGTTCACCGACGAAGAACGAGATGCGGGTTTATGTCAGCTGTTCATTGAAAATTTAGGAGAAGCCGCACTCTCTTGGTTCTCCCACCTCGAGGCGAGATCAATCGATACCTTCCAACAGCTGTCGACCGCATTCGTAGTATTACTCCATGTTCATGGAGAAACGAGCATCTACTGTCGACTTATCGTCGATAACTCAGGGCCAGCGAGAGCCGCTACGAACGCTCATCGAACGATATAAAGAAGTAGTATCCAAGGTCTCAATATCCAACGAAGTCGAAATCGCCGCCCTCCGGAATGCCTTGTAGTACGAGTCGAGATTCATAGAGGAACTCCTGCTTAATCAGCCACAGACACTCGAAGATGTACTCCATAAAGCCAACAGATTTATCGAGATGGAGGAAGAAAGAGCAGCGATGGTCTAGAAGCACGCGAAAAGTCAAATAACGAAAGAGAAAGAAGAAAAGGGAGGAAACAGTTAACCTACCTCGTCGATGAAAGAAAAACCAGCACTTACCAAAAGAAAGACGAAGATCGAAACGCTTTCTGCAGCTTCCACAATCGACTAGGCCATAGCACCGATGAATGGAGACACCTGAAGGAAATGCTCCTCAAAAAATACAACGACGAAAGGTGACAGGAGAGCAGAACAAGGAACATATGGAGACCCACAGATCAGCCCCAGCACAGGGGCCATAGAGAGGGATCGCAGACCTTCCGACCCAATCAAGTGCGTACCGAATGTGCAGGGCCCAAAAGGCAGGTAGTCGATATGGAACCACCGCACAGGAAACCAAATGATAGGCGGGACGATGCCTCGCCACCGCGCAGGAGAATCAACGTCATCATGGACGAGATGAAATACTGCGACCATTCCTTCCGCGGAAATAAATCCAAGCAACTGGTCCTTGGTACGCGCACCGGCTCATCTGGTGACCCGACACACGACCCTATAACATTCACGACTAAAGACGTATCGAACATCATGAGCCCCCACAACAATTTCCTCGTAATACAACTCGTCATCAAAGACTGCAAAAAGACAAAGGTACTGATCGACACGGGAAGCTCGGTCGATATCTTGTTCAAAAGCACGCTGCTAAAGATTGAGATCCCCCAAGAAGAAATTAAACGAACGACTCTATTGCTAACTGGCTTTGACGGCAATACAGTGGAAACCATCGGCACGATCAAACTACCAGTCTACGTTAGGGGGTGTGTCATGATGATGAAGTTCCAAGTAGTCGACGGATACCCAATATTCAACGCAATACTAGGTACACCGTGGCTATGTGCAACCCAGGGGAAAATATCAATCCACAGTCAGTGTATCAAACTGCCAACCCCAAACGTAGTTATGACCATCAAGGGCAATCAGTGGCAGCCTGGACATGTTTCATAGCCAAGCATAAGGCTCAGAAAAACTCTTAGTAATAGCAGCTACAGCTGGGGAGCTCGTAACGACCAGACCTCCCTGCTAAGAAAGCAAAACCAGTATGTGAACAAATCGATCAGGTCATGATAGACGACGACCACGATGAGAGACGCATAGGAATTGGACGTGACCTCGATGAAAAAATACAAAACAAGCTCATCGTCTTCCTGAAGTAAAACACCTCAGTCTTCGCATGGTCAATGGAGTTCATGAAAGGCATCGACCCTAAGATTACGTTCCATGAGCTCAACGTCGACCCCACCTTCATACCGATCAAACAGAAAAGGTGAAAGCTCGGGCCAAAAAGAACTCAGGCCGTCAACAAGGACGTGGAGAAACTCCTAAGCATCAGATCTATAACCGAAGTAAAGTATCCCGAGTGGTTAGCCAATCCCGTCTTAGAAAAAAAGAAAAACAGCAAGTGGTGAGTGTGCGTCAACTTCACCGATCTAAACAAGGCGTGCCCAAAAAATAGTTATTCCCTGCCTATATTGACAGGCTTGTCGAGGAGTACGCAGGAAACGAGCTGCTCTCGTTTATGGATGCTTTCTCCGGTTACAACCAGATCATGATGCACCCCAACGACAGAGAAAAATCACCTTGATCACCGACCGAGGCACCTTCTGCTACAAAGTAATGCCCTTCAGGCTCAAAAACGCCGGGGCCACCTACCAACGACTGGTTAACCGGATGTTCGCCGACTTCCTTGGGACCACCATGGAGGTGTACATTGACGACATGTTGGTCAAGTCTCGACTTGCCATCGACCACATCGACCATCTACGCTCTTGCTTTTCCATCCTAAAACATTACACGATGAAGTTAAATCCCACTAAATGCACCTTCGGGGCCACCTCAGGTGAGTTCCTCGGATACATCGTCACTCAGCGAGGGATAAAAGCAAACCCCAAGCATATCGCAGCGATAATCAAACTACCATCCCCAAAAAGTACAAGGGAAGTGCAGAGACTAACCGGAAGAATCACTGTCCTCAACAGAATTATCTCCAGATCGACCGATATGTGCCTACCGTTCTATCATATACTCAGGGGAAACAAAAGATGTCGAATGGGATGAAAAATGCGAAACCGCCTTCGACGAGCTTAAAAGGTACCTGTCCACACCACCCATCTTAGCCAAACCAGAAGACGGCAAAACACTACTCCTCTAGATAGTCGTCCCGTCGACAGCCATAAGCGGGGTGCTCGTGAAGGAAGACCGAGGCGAACAGAAATTGATATTCTACATCGGCAAAACGTTGGACGGAGCAGAAATACATAATACGACGCTCGAAATACTCAACTACGCTGTCGTCATCTCCTCAAGGAAGATACGTCCCTACTTCCAATCACATACCATCGCCGTGCTCAGGGCCCAACCTCTAAGAACAATCTGGCACAGTCCCAGCCAGTCGGGCAGGATGGCCAAATGGGCGATCGAGCTTAGCGAGTACGATATCGATTTTAAGGGACGGACGAGCGCCAAATCCCAGGTCGTGGCCGACTTCATCATAGAGTTCCCTCCTGAGCTCCTGACCAACGAAGTAGCACCTCAAATCTGGTCCCTCCACGTCGACGGGTAGTCCTGCTCTGGAGGTAGCAGCATCGGGATCAGGCTAGAATCTCCCACTGGGGAAATCCTCGAACAATCATTCCGCCTCGGCCTTCACGCTTCCAACAACAAAGTCGAGTACAAAGCAATCATCACCTGGCTAAAATTAGCAATTGGAACCAGAGCAAAATAAGTCAAGGCTTACTGCGACTCACAACTCATGGCCAGCCAATTCTCAGGAGACTAAGCTAAAAGCGAAAGGATGGACGCCTATCTAAGAGTGGTGCAGGGTCTAGCACGAAGTATTGACCACTTTGAGATCGTAAAAATCCCTCGCAAGAAAAAAAAGGTAGCAGACGCATTGGCCACGATAGCTTCGTCATCGGACACACAACTCCGATGAACCATTCCCGTGGAGGAAATCCGCAAACCCAGCATCTCTATGACGTATATTCATTTCATCGAAAATCCGGAAATCAACAAAGACGATTTAAAAATGGTTCCAACCTTGAACCACCTCCAACGGACTGGAGAGACGAGATCAAGTTGTATGTCATAGACGGAACCGTCCCCAAAGATAAGTGGGCAGCACGTCGATTAAAGGCAAAGGCCGCATATTACATTATGCTCGACGATTAACTGTTGCGTCGAGACTCGACTGGCATACTATTAACATGTCTTGGAACGGAGGAGGCCGCCAGAGTAATGACCGAGACACACGATGGAGCCGGAGGGAATCATGCCAACGGTCAGGCCTTTGCCCTTTAAATCAAAAAGCACAGTCATTACTAGCCCATGATGATCGCCGATTGCCATAAATATGCGCTCAAATGTGATCAATGTCAACGAAACGCACCTACCAGCCACCAACCGACCAAGCTGTTAAGAACATCCGCCTCGCCTAACCCATTCATGCGTTGGGCAATGGACATCGTCGGCCCGATGCCCGCATCAAAAGGCAAAAGATTCATTCTCGTCATGACAGATTACTTCACCAAGTGGGTAGAGGCTAAAGCCTTCACAAAAATACAATACAGCAAGGTCCAGAACTTCGTGTGGGAGTACATCATCTGCAGACACGGCCTGTCCTACGAAATTATCACGGACAACGGCACACAATTCTGCTCCCATAAATTTGAAAAATTTTTCACTAAGTGGAAGATCCGCCTAAGCCATTCAACGCCGAGATACTCACAAGGTAATGGCCAAGCCAAGGCCACAAATAAAACCAATGTTGACGGCCTCAAGAAGGGACTATAGAAAAAGAAAGGATTATGGGCCGACGAGCTCGACGGCGTCCTCTGGTCTCACCAAACCACACCTCACCGAGCAACAAACAAAACACCATTATGCACGGCCCACGCGTCGAAGCCATGGTTCCAGCCAAAGTGAACGTATACAGCCTCCGTCGACTAAAAATGCCCAAATACGATGACCTCAATAACATCATACTCAAAGACAGACTCGATGAAACAGAGGAACAACAGGTTCAGACCCTGCTGCGGATCCAAAACTACCAGCAAGCTGTGGCGAGGTACTACAACAAGAATGTCCGCATACGGAGATTCTCCAAAGGTGACCTCGTCCTCAAGCACGTCTTCACAAACACCAAGGAATATCGTGCAGGGAAGCTGGGCATCAGTTGGGAAGGCCCATATCAAATCATGAAGATCGTCAAACCTGGAATTTATCAACTTGCCGACCTGGAAGGCGTGATGCAGCCACGTTCATGGAACGCCCGCCACCTCAAGTGCTTCTTTTATTGACATGCAGGTACTTGTAACATAAACTACGAACGGCTTGATCCCTCTATAATGGATACATAGGCAGCCTGAAAAGGCACAGAAAAAAAAAATGATATGTACTCAGTATTTTCACCAAAACCACCTATAAGCCGAGCCGAGTCTCGCACCGATAAGTCAAGCCCAGCCTCATCCCTATAAACCGAGTCTAGTCTCGCACCGATAAGCCGAGCCTAGTCTCGCACCTATAAGTCGATCCCAGTCTAACACCTATAAGTCGAGCCTAGTCTCGCACCTATAAGTCGAGCCCAGTCTCGCATCTATAAGACGAGCCAAGCCTTGCACCCTGAACAAGAATCTCGCAGTAAAGATAAATCTTCGAAAGATCCAAATACATTACGACTTAAAAGATTACGAATTTTATTTAAAAGGAGGATCGTCTATCACGCCGAGTACAAAAGAGAGCGATACAAAAACAAAAGCAAAAACTACACAATAAATCCTAAACATCAGACGGCAGCATCGAAGAACTCGTCGGGTTAGTCCCACCTGAGAGGACATGCGGAATAGGAATCTAGTACGGACGAGGCGTGCAAGGTTATAAGCGACCCCCAAGATCTTCCTTGGTCAGCTCGGTGACCGATATCTTCTTTCTTTGCTCAATCACCTTGGCTGCCTCCTCTACGATTGTGTCGACCAACTCCTCCAGGACAGCCCTGCCAAATTCCTCCACCATAGAAAGAAGAACCCCCGACCTGGTGAAAATGGATACTTCCCTATTCAACTCTTCGACATCATGCATCTTGTCTATGTGACGCCTTATCTTCGCAAGACAAGCCTCGTGTTCCTTGGCCAAAGTCTTCTGAACCTTCTTGACCTCCACAGCCACCGCCTCCTCAAAACTCGCCTTGAGATAAGCTGACTCTTTAGTAGCCTTGTCTAGCTTACCCTGGAGGGTATCATTATCCCCCTTCAACATATCCACCTCGGCTCCAAACCTCTCAGCATCGGCAAAAAGGCCCTTGACCTGCTCGTTTGACTTCTCTGCCAGCTCGGTGGACCATTCGACCTGTTTATTAATCGTGGCTTGAAACTCGTCCAAAACCTTGACTTTCTCCCTCTTTTCCGCAAGGGCATCACGAAACTTATTCCCATAAGCCGCGATATCCTTCAAGGTGGCCTTCGCTTTCTCCATCTTCAGCTTGAAGTACTTAACCATATGGTTCACCAAAGCCCTAGTCTTCCCAAAGAAAACCCCGACATCAATGAAACAGATCAGAGAGGCAGAGCACATATAAGTAATAGAGCAGACGTACCTATAGGTACGAGCTGGCGAAGTCATTAAAAACCTGAGGCATCGCATACTCCTAGGTGAAAGTACCTCGAGTAATCAAACAGTGGACAAGATCCCCGCTAGCTTCACGATGGGCATAAATGTCGAGCACATTATCGTAGTGAAAATCAAAGGGGACCGGTGGACAATCGTCTCCATGTACCCCTGTCGAACCTTCACCGATGATCGCCAGCTGATTCTCACCAGCCCGGTATTAGGAGCTTTATCTGACGCCCTGACCTCATCGACTTGCATTTCCATCCGCTTATGCGCACGGATTTGCGCCCTTAACTCGTCCGCGGTAGTTTTCTTTCTTTTTACAGGAAGCTCAAAAGGCGGCAGTTCAACTTGAGGTTGGGCTGCCACATCAGGTGCAGCCGTCTCTTCAAAACCTCTCCGGTCTTATTCCTCTTGGCGCCTCTTCGCTTTATTTTCTGCCCCGACAGACGGCCTTCTAGCCTCGCTATCTACCCTACCAAATCTTTTCTTAACCTCGGCGTCCACCCTACCAGATGCTCTTTTAGCCTCGGAATCGGCTTTCTTCTTCAAAGCCTTCTCTCTCAATTCGTTTATAAAGAATGCATTCATCTTTGCCTCGGGAAGGGATATCGGTCCAACTCAACTCTGAAGAAATAGCGACATGACTTTAGACATCAAAGCGAACACATGGAAAGAAATCAAAACTTACTTCGAGAAATGCGAGCTAAACTCCTCCGAACCTGAGCCAAGTCTAGATCCTCTCACGCGAGGATCCTCCTTCTCTCGATCTCTTTCACGTTCTGAAAGTAGTTCGGTAGATAAGCCTTCAAATTTAGCGGTTTGACTGCAAATCAGAAAAAAAGTGAGACCCGTTAGGAGCAAATTCGACAGAAGAAAGGAATCTACCAATGCAGAGATTCCATGGCCTAGAATAATCATAGTTGCAGTCCGGCACCAACGCCTCATTCACTCTAACAAAAAAGAATCTACGTTTCCAGTTGTAGATCTTTGACGTAACCCCGGTCAAAAACTTAAACGAAGGCTTGAAGTTCACGTAGAAAAGACCAGTGTCGACGTTGACCCCATTGAATTTCTCAGGCAATTTGTTTATCCTAGTCGTCTCCTCAAAGAATTTCCCACATACCTCTATGCCCAGCTCGGCAGCAAGAACTAGAACTCCGACCAGGTTCCTAACTGAGGTGGTCGAATGTTGAGAAATAACCATCCCCCTCTTAGCACAGTACGCGATAAACAACTTCGGCAGCGGGAACCACGGATGGGCATCCCAAAAATAGTCTTCAAAACCGGCAAAGTACTCGGCCGGAGGGTCCCACAGCCGCTCATGTAAAGACAGAATCCTGAATTGAAGATTCGGATTCGAAAAACCACACGACCGGGCAAGAGCCCCGAGCCTCGCTTTAGTCATCAACGACGAAGATATCCTGGTGATTATATTAATGTTCTCAAAACGAGACGGCCTCTCTCCGATGCCCGCCTCAGAGCTCTCGGCACCAAGATTAGCGTCATTTCAACCTCGATCATGGTTATCCAACTCGGCCTCGTCATCACCCAAAATGCTCAGGTCGACCCTTCTTATTGCTAGAAGAGGGACCATGTCAGGCAACCCCACCATAACCAAGCTTGAAAAGCATTTCTCCCACGGAAGTCGAGGACCATCGCGTTAGCCGGAATTGGAGTGCCAGCCTCGCGACCTAAAGATTCATCGACGACCATCGCGTTAGCCGGAATTGGAGTGCCAGCCTCGCGACCTAAAGATTCATCAATGACCATCGCGTTAGCCGGATTTGGAGTGACAGCCTTTCGACCTGAAGATTCGTTGACGACCATCGTGCTAGCCGGATTTAGAGTACCAGCCTCGTGACCCGAAGATTTGTCTCGGGATCATCTCGGCGAAGAACGTTCGTCCAAGATCTGCTCTCCATCCGAAGAACAACTCGTCGAGGAACTCTCCGAGCCCAAATTAAGCGGGTCGACACCAAACGGACGGATCAATTTTACCGGCAATAGAGAATGCCTCTCACCGCCGTGATTCGAAGACAGGTGTAACAGAAACTTCATTGAAAGGGTTAAAAAGAAGAGAATAAGGAGAGAGAATTTTACCTTGAGAGAGAAAGCGATAATAGAGATCTCAGTAAAAAAATGGGGGTTTATATAGGCGACGGGCTGCGGAAGTGTAACGGTCGACTTGAAGCTTGTGAAAGACTCTTCGACTCCCATACAATCATAAATATTATGTATAATTAGGTATGTCGGGAAGACGGACCGGCCCACTTTCAAATCTTCCACACCCAATCAGATCGGTCCGACAAACGATGCGAAATCGACCTCTTCTGCTCTGGGGGGACATATTGTTGGATATGGCCTTGTAGTGGCCTCATTGGAAGGGCCCAGAAGATATGAAAGTCAGCCATAGCCCAGCAAGAAGCCCAACAAGAGGCCCACGACGAAGTCAGCAGCTTGGCGCCGAGCCGACCTGTCACTCTAGAGGTCTAACCGCCGAACATGAACAGAGGACCTACGCGCCGAATGCCGATCATGAGTAGTGAGGCTACGCACCCTATCGCCGATTCCACCAACTGTCATGTTCTAACGCATGCCGTTCAACTATAAAGGAGGGATAAAATCTCGGAAGATAGGAGGTTGGCAAGCCTAGAGAGAAGTTAGAGAGATAAAGAGAGAATATAATTGGGATCGTCTGAACTGTAGACGACCTCAACCCTGTCTTGTAAGAACCAAGTTAATTGGTAAATAAGACCCTTAACCCAACAAGGATGATCTTTTCTTGTCAAAATTTCGCTTACGTTTGGTTATATCAAGGCATGGGAAATAAGGAAGAGATAATCAAACTGTTGAAATCAAGCATTATAAATCTAAGAGAGGAGATAACAAAGATGAAATTGGATATAAACTGTCAGTTTCAACATCTTATTGATTCTCTTGACCGATTCAAAGAAAAATGAAAGGATGTTCGAGAAGAATTTAATGTAGTTTATGAAAGCTATGAAGATGATACTCAAGATGGAGTTCCAATTTTTGATGTCAATGACGGATATCAAATCAGTGAGGTTTCGGTTCAAGACATCCTTCACAGAGTTGTTGATTTAGTGATGGAAAATCTTCATCTTGCTTCTTTTCTAAAACTAATGGTAAAGATATTATTAGAAGAAGGTTACCATTTGATCAAGTTAAATTGGCAACTTGGTCAATGAAATTCATTGAATATGAGCTAGTTCCCGAAAAACTGCCTCCATTACGTGAAAGAAATATATATATATATATATATATCTTGACGAACCTTGAGGACAAGGTTTTTTGGAGATCGGAGAATTGATAGGCCACAATATAGGGGTTGAGGAGCCACATGTTCTCAATTCTTTGATGTTTAAGTAGTTAATGATTGGAACCAATCTTAAGCAAGATCGTTTCCAATATTTCTTATTTCCAGTTTATTGGGAGTTTATGACTCAATGGTTCTTGATAGGTTAAGAATTTATATCATAAAACTAATATTGCAGATAACATATCAATGTAGTATAGTAAAGGGTCGAATCCACATAAGACCAGAAAGCACACAATTCAGTTTAATCCCAAATCAAGCTAAGATAAAATAATCAATTTGTTTGTAACTAATCAAAACGATAAAGTAAAAGCGGTTGTAAACGATAATATAAAAAACGTCAGACATTAGAGAAATCCATAGGTAATCAAGTTTAAAAGCCAAAGTTAACATGCAGGATTTTCATTGAAAATAGTTCTCAACATGAAAGACACCAATAGAAAAATCTTCTCTCGGAGTATTAAAGTCTATGCTCGAATTATCAGAAATAAACTCTCGTTGTATCTAACTAATTTGATAATACATTAATGTCCATATTCAATTGTTCATAAGCATTAAAGACAAAACTCTCATAAGTATAAACACTTATTCATCTAGATTAGGTCGGGTTTATAAATCAAATCTTTTGTGATAGATCTAAAATTTAAATCCTAAAACTAATACTGCAGAGAATAGATCAATGTAGCAAAGTATAGGGTTGAATCCCACAGAGACCAGACAGTACACGTTCTATTTAAATCTCGAATCAAGCTAAAGCAGAAATAATTAAGTCGGTTGTGATTGAAATCAAAACGGTAAATAAAAACGGTTTAAAAATATGAAATAAAAGTGTTAGGCATTAGGGAAACAACATGTAGTTAGGATTAAAAGTCAAATTATCAATCAGAGATTTTCTTTGAAAATAGTTCTCAACATGAAAGACAAAGATGGAATAATCTCCTCTCGGACTATTAAACCCTATGCTTAAATTATCAGAAACAAACTCTCACCGTCTTTTAAATAATTGATTATGCAATATAGTTCAGATTCAATTGTTATAACTACTAAGCCACTGGGTCGATTTTGAAAACGTTGTGGGCGCAGTTGTTAATTAGGTTTTATACGTCTAAATATGCTGTTAATGTGTATATGTGTTTGTGGACAAGTGGTAAAGTCCTATAGATATCGAGATCGAGTTGAATATGTGGTAGGCTAAGCTCTTTTCGCATTGAAAGGTTTAAATCAGTTGTAGTTAGCCTAGGTCTTATTCTTATACCTCCAATTTGATGTGTCACTTCTTAGAATTTATTCTTGGGACCAATTTTACATGAAAATAAAGATATTCTTATTCTTATAACTTGTTAACTTACCCAATAAGCAAATTCATTGGTTGGAATATAGCTGTAAATTAGTTAACGTAGAATATATTATGTAGTCCACTACTATAAAGATAGGATGTTTCCAAATTGAAATCATGTTCTCTATCAATCTACTATCAAAAAAAGAGTGAAGAAGATGGAAGATGGTGTGTCTCCTCCGCTTCTGATGAGAGAGAGAAACACGACAATGATTCGTGTGAAAGAAGAAGTGAAGAAGCAGATATGGCTTTCTGCTCCACTCATTGGTGTAAGCCTTCTTCAATACTCTCTTCAAGTAATCTTTGTCGTGTTCGTTGGACATCTCGGATCTCTTCCCCTCTCGGCCGCTTCTATTGCCACCTCTTGGCCATAGGTAATCAAATTTAAAAGTCAAAGTTAACATGCAGGATTTTCATTGAACTAGTTCTTAACATGAAACACACAAATAGAATAATCTCTTCTCAGAGTACTACAGCCTATGCTCGAATTATCATATTTAAACTATAACCGTATCTAACTAATTCGATAATGCATTAGTGTCCACATTCAATTGTTCATAAGAATTAATTACAATACTCTCGAAAGCATAAACACTTATTCATCTCGACTAGGTTAGGTTTCTAAATCAAATCTCTTTGTATTTATCAACCTATTATCATGAATTAGGTGATCAAGCTAATTTAGGCATTAAGAACAATGCAAGACTAAGAACCTAACAAATCCAATCCTATATGATTAACCCTAACATTCAAACTTGGTTTCCCTAGGAAACCCTAAAACCTAACTAGTGAACTACTCAAGCATTGCAAACCATAAAAAATACAAAATCAAAGAAGAACACATAGTAAAATAAATATGTATATTGGTATATAAAATCAGAGTTTCAGAAATCTTCTCCAAATTCAGGGTTCAGATCCTTCTCTATGTAAAAGCTCTAGAGTTTTTCAAATTGTAAAAGTGTGAAATTGTAACCAAAATAACATAAGCCATAAGGATTTTATAGTCTAAAAAAGTAAAATAATAAAAATAGGAAAAGTTGATAGTCTTAAGGACTCTTCTTGCAAATAATGGAAAATCTTCAAAAATTCTCGCATGCTTGGTGGATCGATCTATCCATATGTGGACCGATCGGTCTATATTCTCTGGGCAATATGGATCGATCAATCCATGTGTGGACCGATCGGTTCATAGCTCCTGGTTTTCTCTCGATGATTGGACCGATCGATTCAAGCTTTTTGTGGCTTCATTTCATCTTCTTGATCAGTCCAAGACCAAACTGACCTCTCATTCCTTTACGTAGCCAAATTCCATCCAAATATGCAGAGAATCCATGCTTTAAGTTCAAATCGACCCGAACACCTGAAAACCCGAAAATGTACCAAAACTTGCAAGGAAAACGATCGGATAATGCATAATAGTAGACATAAATGGCCACTAAAATGAATTATAACTGAATAATATCAACTCTCTCATACTTAGATCTTTGTTTATCCTCAAGTAAAGCAAGACCAAATCTACTGGAGAGGTTTGAAAGAGACCACACATAAACTCACAAAACCTCAGAAACTTCAAGTATATATATCAAAACTCAAAAGACACTAATCTTAAACAACACTACAAATGAACTGTTTACCACCACTTACTAATAGCATGCTTCTTACTCTAAATCTCAAATCAATCAAACCATAAAGTCATTTCAACCAGCTCATTGATGACTCTGTATTTTCGTTGCTTTTAAGAGTCATTTAGCATCAGTTTTGAGGTTTTTTGATGTGTGCATATATCACATTTATAGTTGATATTAGCAAGTTCGTGACTTATAGGGATTTTTGCATTACCATTCGCATATGCACGCATTTTGGAGATTTTTGAGGATTTTCAGGAGCTTTCAGGACGATTTGTGAAAATTCAGAAGAGGAAAGGAAAATGTGTGGAGTGGACCAGCAGAAGGCCCGGATCGATCCAAAGGACGAGTTAACTTCAATGCGGATCGATACAGCTTCACCATCGGATCGATCCAGCTCCACCATCGGATCGATCCATATTCACCATCGGATCGATCCAGCTCAACATCCAGCTCGATCCAGCTCCTAACTCACCTCCACCCCGGCTAAAGCTTCACATCGATCCAACTTCAACTCGGCTCGATCCACCTCAACACACGTATCGATCCACACCAACCCACATCTTGGCCACGGCTCGATCCGTCTCAACCCCTGGCTCGATCTAGCACAAGGCCTGAATCGATCCATTTTCACACCCGGATCGATCTCTCTCTTTTTGGCTCGATCTCCATCTTGGCCTCAACTGCGGATCGATCTCACCACCTAAGCTGGCTCGATCACGCATTCGTCTCAGCTTGAGCCAAATATGCTCCGACCCGGCCAACTCGAATCCAGAATGAACCTGACCCAAGACCCAACTCAATGATTAGTTTTGGTCTTTTATGCGTTTTAGGGCTTTTATCTGAACACTATAAAAGCCTAAAACGCCTCCATTTGCAACAAGCTTTTACTTTTTGCCATTTTAGGTTTTTTTCTTAGGTTTCTTTTTCTCTCCTTTTCCTTTGTTGTTCTTATTGTTCTTGGTGTAAAAACCCAGAATCCTATAAGTTTTATGCTAATATACTGTTTTCTTTTACTTTCCTATTTAGTTTAAGGTTTTTGTCTATCTGGTGCATGTTGATCTTCTATTTTTCATTTTAATCTTCTGTTTTAACTTTGATCATTTTCTGGGTTTGTTAGTATTGTTTCATTGTTGTTCTTATTTTCTGGGTTTGTGTTCTTGATGTTCTTGATGTTCTCATAGTTTAACCTTTGATCATCATGTTTGGCTTTGAAGTTATGATTTCTGTTTTTCCTGCTTTCATACCCATGAGTAATGAGTAGTTTCCTTAAGTTCCTGAGGATGGGGTAGACTAGGGTTGATGTTTTGATCTTACCTTAGCACCTAAGCTTGTTTGCATATAGATAGATCCCTTTTGTTTCATTGTGCTTAATGTTGGTTTCTTTCACGCAAATCGAAATCTGATCTTGGGCATTCCAGCACCCAAAAAGTGTTCAATGGAATGCCTGATCATAGTGATTTCAGAGATTTGCTCATCATAGTTTAACGATTTAGATGCTTAGGATCTGCATCTCAGCATAAAGAGTTAGATGTTTAGGGGGCTTTTTGGCTTTAGTAGGTTGGTTCTTCATGCCCTCTAGGTAGTGTACCGTTAACGGGAGTTATGTATGGTGATTGCTTAGGTTGATTCCATTTATAAAGGGATTGGACTTTGTTGCATATGAATCTATTGTCTAAGGGGTATCCCATTGTTTGAGGTATGTTAGGTGCTTAGATAGATTGAGATGGATATATGGTCGATTACCCTTGTCCTCAGGAACTGCTTTACACTTGATTTCATCTTTACCTTCTCTGCTTTTTCTCTGTTTTTACCTTTTACCCGTTTTAGCTTCTTATGCATGTTTGTTTCTGTTTATGCATTTTTAGTTCTATGCATTCCCTTTTTTTTTAGGACTTGTTAGAAACCCCCCTTTTTATATCTGCTTGACTTAGAAGCATCCATTGCATCTAGTCTGCTAGTATCACACCCATTGGATTGATAACCTTACATACTACAATGACCATGATAGTGGTGTAAGGGATTGATAGAGAAAAATCCTACTATCACTCATTAATTTCAATTAAGTTCAGAGAAGTGCATTCTCACGTATGGAGTATCGATCAATGTGCTCAAGTATGTTTTCTATCACTCATTAAACAAATTCTTATCTTGATCATTTTTCTCCCTTTCTCACTTCTCTTTTCTTTTTCTTTTTCTTTTTCTTTTCTTACTGCTCTTTTTTTATTTCTTCACATTTCTGCGCTTTTCTTTCTTTTCTTTTCATTCTTTTTTAGTAGCCGATTTTCCTAGGATTGACTACGGACTTCTAGGTCATGCTTTAAATCCTTTTTTGTACCGTTTTTATATTTTTGAAGGGAGAAAGAAAAAGGACCCGGATCATACTGAAAGAACTTGTCGGTTTTACAGTTTACTGAAGAGCAAGGTACCTAGCTTTCAGAGTATAACAACACCATAAGCAAGAAAAATTAAGTTCAAATTAAGATCTATGATGGCAGAGCTAGCATCAAATCATCAACAATCCAAAAGACTCAGAATTTTCATAAGAAAATCAATCAGCAATGGATTTCTAATCCTAATCATAGCAGTTAAATCTAAACCAGTAATCTAAAGAGATCAATATTATACTCACTTTAGGCTAGTAGTCATCATAGTTTTTGATCATAGTTCCTTCGACTCGATAGACTCAGCGAATTCAAAATGAAAATTTTCAATAAATTTAATCAACACTGATAAAACATCCAAAATAAACATTAGAACCGTGTTAGTACATATACTCTCCCCCAAACTTACTTCACACCATCCTGGTGTGCAAATAAATCCAAGAAAAGAGTAAGGCTTGACTCAAAAAAACAAAAAAGAACAAGAAAACAAAAACTAACCTGGGTGGGTTGCCCCCCACCAAGCGCTTGTTTAAAGTCGTTAGCTTGACTGTAGAGCACAATGTGCTAATCATGAGAATCAAATGGTTGAGCCAATGCACCTTTAGTCCTTCTCATGGTAGTGCAATAGAACATATGCACAAAGAAATACAATGTTTCCCATGGAAAAAAGACATCAATCTCCTCAAAGAAGCTTACTACATATGAAGCATATATCATAAATTGCTCCTTGATTACTAGAGGCTCATGAGAATCAAATGCATTAGATGAAAAAATTAAATCAACTTCAGGTTTAAACAATTCAACACAAAGTAGTCAACTTCATCTTCATCAATCATGTAAAACACAACATTCTCACTTCTAAAGTCCATCTCAACTTTAGGATTTTCTAAATCACTCAAGATCTTATCTACATCAAGCACAACTCCTAGGAAAGATTTTTTAAGAAGTAGACTAAACTCATCATGCAATGAAAACCTTAACTTGAGATCATAAATGTCATAACATATTCTATCATAATTCCTAGTATATGTTTCAAACCTCAATGTATCTAGTCTTTGAGACTTACATATCAAATCATAACATTCATCAACAATCATGGGTGTATGCAAACTAGAAGTTATATCTTCAATGCTCGGCATGTGACATAACTCATAATCATGAATTTTGGAGTTAAACTCAAATATACCTTCTAGTTGGCTTGGTGGAACCCAATATATTACCTCTTCAAGATTATTAGCTACCATTATCTCTCCAAATGTGAGATCTCTTACCTCAAGTGCTGCTCGGTGTGAGATGAGTTCTACTTGAAGAATCATACATAGAGCACTCCTTGGCAGTGTTGGCCATTCTTTTTCAAGATAATTTAACTCTACTTTTTGTTCTTGAGTAAGCACTCTCTCGTCAAATGGTTCCTCTTCATATAACTCATCATGAATGTTATCTTCAAATGTGTCGTCTTGCTCATGTAGCCAATCATTGTAATCAATGGCCATCACCTATATAAAAAATACAAAAAAATACAAAAAAAAAAAAGATCTTAGACTAGACTCTAAAGAAAACTTAAAAGACATTGTAGTGGTCCCCGGCAACGGCGCCAAAATTTTGATAGGTTAAGAATTTATATCCTAAAACTAATACTGCAGAGAACATATCAATGTAGTACAATAAAGGGTCGAATCCATAAAGACCAGAAAGCACACAATTCAGTTTAATCTCAAATCAAGCTAAGATAGAATAATCAATTTTTTGTAACGAATCGAAACAATAAAGTAAAGCGGCTGTAAACGATGATATAAAAAACGTCAGGCATTAGGGAAATCCATAGGTAACCAAGTTTAAAAGCCAAAGCTAACATGCAGGATTTCATTGAAAATAGTTCTCAACATGAAAGACACAAATAGAATAATCTCCTCTCGGACTATTAAACCCTATGCTCGAATTATCAGAAACAAACTCTTGCTGTATCTAACTATTCGATCATGCATTAATATCCAGATTCAATTGTTCATAAGCATTAAAAAACAATACTCTCGCAAGAATAAACACTTATTCATCTAGATTAGGTCACGTTTCTAAATCAAATATCTTTGTATTTATCAACCTATTATCATGAACTAGGTGATCAAGCTAATTCAAGCATTAAGAACAAATCTAGACTAAGAACCTAACAATTTCAATCCTATATGATTAACTCTAACATTCAAACTTGGTTTCCCTAGGAAACCCTAAAACTTAACTAGTGAATTACTCCAGCATTGCAAAGCATAAACAATACAAAATCAACGAAGAACACATAGTAAAATAAATAGGTATATTGGTATATAAAATCATAGTTTCATAAATCTTCTCCAAATACAGGGTTCATATCCTTCTCTCTGTAAAAGCTCTAGAGTTTTGCAAATTGTAAAAGTGTGAAAGGGTAACCAAAATAACCTAAGCCGTAAGGCTTTTATAGTCTAAAAAGGTAAAATAATAAAAATAAGAAAAGTTGATAGGCTTGAGGACTCTTCTTGCAAATAATGGAAAATCTTCAAAAATTCTTGCATGCTTGATGGATCGATCTATCCATATATGGACCGATCGGTCCATTTTCTCCGAGCAATGTGGATGGATCGATTCATGTGTGGACCGATCGGTCCATAGCTTCTTGTTTTCTCTGGATGATTGGACCGATCGATCTAAGCTCTTTGTGGCTTCATTTCATCATCTTGATCAATCCAAGATCAGACTGGCCTCTCATTTCTTTACTTAGCCAAATTCCATCCAAATATGCTGAGAATTCATGCTTTAAGTTCAAATCGACCCGAACACCTGAAAACCTGAAAATGTACCAAAACCTGCAAGAAAAACGTTCGGATAATGCATTATAATAGCATACATAAATGCCTACTAAAATGCATAAAACCGAATAATATCATTTCCCGTGTGTTTCTTTTATAGGTAGTGTGTAACTCCGAGCTCTATATATAAATGAAAAAACAAGTAGACTTAACTACTAATAAAAATCTTTTGTTTAATTGTTTTTATGATCATTTTTTTTTTTTTTGGCTTTGAGGGGACCTATCATTTTCCCTCATGCAATGTTCGTTTGATGTAAGATACAATTTTATAGAATAGTATCGGTCCAATAAGTCAAATTTTATAACTACTAGGCCAATGGGTCGATTTTGAAAACGTTGTGGGCGCAGTTGTTAATTAGGTTTTATATGTGTAAATATGCTGTTAATGTGTCTATGTGTTTGTGGACAAGTGGTAAAGTCCTATAGATATCGAAATCGAGTTGAATATTTGGTAGGCTAAGCTCTTTTCGTGTTGAAAGGTTTAAATCGGTTGTAGTTAGCCTAGGTCTTATTCCTATACTTCCAATTTGATGCGTCACTTCTTAGAAATTATTCTTGGGACCAATTTCACATGAAAATAAAGAGATTCTTATTCTTTATAACTTGTTAACTTACCCAGTAAGAAAAATCATTGGTTGGAATATAGCTGTAAATTAGTTAACGTAGAATATATTATGTAGTCCACTACTATAAAGATAGGATGTTTCCAAATTGAAATCATGTTCTCTATCAATTTACTATAAAAAAAAGAGTGAAGAAGATGGAAGATGGTGTGACTCCTCCGCTTCTGATGAGAGAGAGAAACACGACAATGATTCGTGTGAAAGAAGAAGTGAAGAAGCAGATATGGCTTTCTGCTCCACTCATTGGTGTAAGTCTTCTTCAATACTCTCTTCAAGTAATATCTGTCATGTTCGTAGGACATCTCGGATCTCTTCCCCCTCTCGGCCGCTTCTATTGCCACCTCTTTTGCCTCAGTCACCGGTTTCACATTCCTCGTACGTTTC
>OVBE01002086.1:0-11579 GCA_900406425.1 Iberis pinnata | reverse complement strand
TTTCCCCCCCCCCCCCCCCCCCAATTGCGTTTAATTTTCTGATATATGGCTTGAGGAGCCACCTGTTCTCAATTTCTTTGACGTTAATTAAGTAGTTACGTTAATAATCGGAACCAATGATAGTTTCCAATATTTCCTAATTCTATGACTCAATGTTTAATTGTTATTATGATCAATTTTTGTGACAATCACTAGGTCACTTGTTGAATTTTGAAGACATAAGAGTTGTTACTGTGCCTATAGATATCGAGGTTGAATATTTGGTAGGCTAAGCTCTTTTCACCTGTCTGGTTACTTGAAAAGTTTAAATCGGTTGAAGTTCCAATTTGATGTTGACTGAACCGCAAAATAGATATGGCGACTCGTTTATTCGGTGGCAAAATCATTGCTGTCTTATAGTTTGTCATAAAAATAAAGGATCATTCTTTGTCTTCTTACTCTCTTCTATTAAAAGTTTTAGTTTCCAGTTTCTAATTTGCTTTTATTTATTTGTGTGTGTGTGTATGTGAACAGTTGGGAACAGCGAGTGCCTTGGAGACATTATGTGGCCAGGCATACGGAGCTAAGTTGTACGGTATATTGGGAATTCAAATGCAGTGAGCAATGTTTGTTCTTCTAATACTCTCTGTTCCTCTATCCATCGTTTGGGCTAACACAGAACAGATACTCGTACTAGTCCATCAAGACAAGTCCATTGCTAGTGTTGCTGGCTCGTATGCAAGATACATGATCCCGAGCCTTTTCGCTTATGGACTACTTCAATGTATCAACAGGTTCTTACAAGCACAGAACAATGTGTTCCCTGTGTTTGTTTGCTCTGGAATCACCACTTGTCTTCATTTGCTTCTTTGTTGGTTGTTTGTGATGAAGACTACTTTAGGATACACAGGAGCTGCTCTTGCTATTTCAATCTCTTACTGGTTCAATGTTATTCTCCTCTCGTCTTATGTCAAGTTCTCTTCTTCTTGCTCGCTAAGTTGGACTGGGTTTTCTATGGAGGCTTTTTATGAAATCTATGACTTTTCTAAAATTGCTTTTCCTTCAGCAGTTATGGTTTGGTAAGTGATGCTTCATTGTTCATGTCTATAAATTATTAGAGATTATAATGTATATGAATTGTAACAGTTTGGAGCTGTGGTCCTTCGAGCTTCTGGTTCTTGCATCAGGTCTTCTTCCTGACCCGGTTTTAGAAACTTCTGTTCTTTCAATCTGGTATGAATAAATTTCCTTTGTACTTCACTTGTTATTTTTTATCAACTCGTTTTGTGCAATTTTTCAGTCTAAATACTTCACTAACAATCTGGCAAGTCTCGGTTGGTCTTGGTGGTGCTGCCAGGTAAGTAACACTAGTACTAATACATAACGGATCAAGTAGTGTCAAAGTTATCAGTTTTGCTGTCTTGTTATCAAACTCAGGCTAAATAGAGTTTGGTTTATCAAGGCGATATGTTATGGTCCAGAAACTAAAATAACAAAAATAATATTATCAAACATACTTATGTTAAACTTATGTGTTTTGTTAATGTGCAGCATAAGAGTCTCAAACGAGTTAGGAGCAGGGAATCCACAAGTAGCAAAATTGGCTGTTTATGTCATTGTTGGTATAGCAGTCGCCGAGGGCATAGTTGTAGTAACAGTTTTGTTGTCGATTCGGAATGTTTTAGGCCATGCTTTTAGCAATGACGCGAAAATCATCTCATATGTGGCATCAATGATACCGATCGTCGCTTGTGGAAACTTCCTTGATGGACTCCAATGTGTTCTCTCAGGTTTTACACACTTTCAATATATTGGTTTCTTTTTGATTCATGGAGATTTTGGTTTTAACTGGTTTTGATTTATGGTTGCGTAGGTGTTGCTAGAGGATGTGCATGGCAGAAAATTGGAGCATGCGTGAATCTTGGATCATATTATCTTGTTGGAGTTCCATTAGGCTTATTACTTGGTTTCCATTTTCACATTTGTGGTCGGGTAATTATCTCAACATTTCTCTAATTATGAAACATTAAGCGAATAATATTAAATTTCAACAATTCTCGAATCAATTTAAATCTTATGATCAATAATTTTCACTAAAACCTAATGAGTTGTATTATTTTTTGTAGGGACTTTGGCTAGGAATTGTAACAGCATTGGCTGTTCAAGTGTTGTGTCTTTCCTTAGTCACTATATTTACAAATTGGGAAAAAGAGGTAAAACTTATACCGATTGGTCCATTATATATATATATATATATGGTGGTTCGAAACTCTATAAGCTAATATGATTATATCTCCTTTTATAAAATAAGGCAAAGAAAGCTACAAACAGAGTCGGGTCTTCAGATGACAAAGACGCTGAAGACGAATCATCAATTTCAGTCTGAGGAATTTGAAGAACTCAACAACGTTAATAAAATAATGAGTCTTTTAGCCATTTATGAGCTTATGGGGTTTTCTAAACCATTTGCCATTACATTGTTCTTTAGAAATTAACAGTTTGACTGTTGTTCATCATGTTTGATTTTCATTTTATATAAAACTACATGATGTGGATCAATATATTTGTAGTTTAAATTGTATTTAAAAGCAATAAACAATGGGAACTTTGTAACCATTGAGGGTGAAGAAGTCAGCTATTTCATACACGAATTATCACCATAAATCTAATTTATATATTAACTTGTCATCTATGCGAATTCATATGTAAACTATTAAAATTTAACTGTTAACGGGGATTAAATCAATGTTAATCGGTCTGACTCAAATCATTAAAAAAAGTAAGAAAACGGCGTCGTTTTTGCTTATTTTCTACTGTGACTTTGTCGAGTCAGGTTTAGAGAATTGAGGATCTTTAACAGACAATAATTGTAGTGTCTAAATAATATCAGAAAATCATGTCGTGTTGTAATAATTTTTTAGAATTTTCTGACAAGTTTCGTGAGAGAAAATGGTATACACATAATATGTAGAAAGATTGTTCTAATGAATGAAAAGGGTGGATCATGGAGTTTAACTTTGCGTGGAATGATAATATTTCCATTTAGTTATATCAGAGGAGGGTGGAGAATTTTCTGCCATGTGAATGGACTTAGAGCTGGAGATTTCTGCACTTTCTAACTGATCAGAAGTGGAAAAGCCTTGTTTCTTCGTTTCTCCTCCAAAGAGCTAAAAGAAGAAGAATGCTCAGAAGCTAATGAAATGGAGCCCCGTTCCACATAACCAGAAAGCGGTGAAGCGAACAGGCGAGATGAGAAGATCTCACATGAATGTCCAAAGAGAAATGAGAAAAGAAGTCAAACGGTATGGAATGTTAGAATATGAGAAGTATAAGAATGATAGAGAGATTATGAGATTATGAGATTAAAGAGAATGAAGAAGGTTATTGTATTGAGTTGAGAAACACAAAGGAGGCTACAAGAGTTTATATAGATTATTCACAAAGTGAATTAGATTAAGCTTGGGCTTTAGATTTTGGGCTTCTTTTCAACACTCCCCCTCAAGCTTAGCCAGAGAATATATGATATGACTAAGCTTGGAACCATAAGTTTACCTCATTAAAAACCCCAGCAAACAAAACCCTATGGGACAAAACATTTACTAAGGGAAAAAGAGTATAAACCTTATGGCATGGGGAACGAGTACTCATGTCCTGATGGCTTGCTTTCACACTAACTTTACCTTTATCCTTTTGTAATCATTCAGCTTTCAACCTTCTGGTCTTTTCGATGTGACTTCTCAAGTTCACAAGCTTCTCTCCGAAACTCTTTGTGCTTATTCGAAATAACACAGCTGCGCTGATGATACTTTAGAACGGTAAGTTAGGCAGCTCTTTTCCACCAGGTACTCAAAAGTACTCGTTTGGATCTTTTAGTCTTTGATTAGTTTGGTGAGTCCAAGCTTCCCGTGGATGAATTTTCATACACTTATACTTGCGGCTTTGGTGAAGATATCGGCCAACAGATCGGAGCTCTTTGTGTAGCAAGGTGAGATTACTTTCTTTTCTACCATTTCTCTAACCTTGTGGCAATCTAACTCCACATGAGTGGTTCTTTCGTGAAACACTGAATTGGATGCGATGTGCATAGCTGCTTGATTGTCGCAATGCATGGTGATAGGATCATGTTGGTCAACACCTAAGTCCTTGAGAAGATCTTTAAGCCACATCAACTCGGTTGTAAGCTTTCTCAAGGCTCTATATTCAACTTATGCCATTGATAGCGCCACAGTCTTTTGCTTATTTAACTTCCAAGTGACTAAGTTTCCTCCTACAAAGGTACAATACCCCGTCGTTGATTTCCTATCATTCTTGTCTCATGTCCAATCTGCGTCACAATAGCCCATGATTTCTGTGTTTTTGTTACAGCCCATCCATATGCCTTGTCCGGGAGCACCTTTGACATGCTTGAGAATTCTCTCAACCATGTTCCAATGGTGATTCTTTGGAACTTGCATATGTTGACTTACCTGATTCACAACAAAAAAATATTAAGTCGTGTAATTGCTAAGTAGATTAGCTTACCAACAAGTCTTCTATAGAGTGTTGGGTTTTCCTATGGTTGATCTTCGATCTCCCCCTTTCGGATCGCCTTGTATCCTTCTTCGATTTTTGCAGGTTTGGAACCTAATTTACCTGTCAAAGACAACAAATCCAACGTGTACTTCCTTTGAGATAGAAACAAGATTTCCTTTGTTCTACATACTTCTATCCCAAGAAAGTACTTTAGTTCACCCAAATCTTTAATGTCAAAAACAGATTTGAGATAGATTTTAGCGTCTTAGACACCTACCTTGTCACTTCCTGTAATGATGATATCATCAACATATATAAGAATGACTACTATACCTTTTTTTACTCTTTGAAGGGAACAATGACTTATCAGTTTCATGTCTCTTGAAGCTTTTTGCTTTAAAGGTTGTGCTGATTTTTTGATATCAAGCTCTTGGAGATTGTTTCATGCCATAGACAGCCTTCTTTAGCTTTAGAACCTTACCCGGTGAACACAAGGTTGAACAACCTGGAGGTGGAGTCTTATATACTTCTTCTTCTAGTTCTCCTTGAAGAAATGCATTCTTAACATCCATCTGCCATAAGTCCCACTCGAGATTCGTAGCTAGTGAGAATATAACTCGTACAGTATGGAGCTTAGCTACCGATGCAAACGTATCAAGATAGTCCTTCCCATATGTCTGAGTAAAGTCTCTTGCCACAAGTCTTGCTTTATACATTTCTAAGTCTTGTTACTCTTGTACTTAATCGTGAAAACATATCTTGAGGTAATTGTCTTCTTTCCTTTAGGCATGTCACTTCATCCCAAGTTTCATTAACCACCATTGCTTTGTCTTCCTCTCCAACAGCTTCTCTCCATTCTTTGATTTTCATTGCTTCTTCATAAGTCTCTGGAACAAAGTTTGCATCGATTTTTCCCAAGAAGACTTGATGTTCTTCAAGGAATGATACAAGAGAATATATTGCTTGAATTGGATGAGCAACTGAGTTGTTGTTGTAGTAGACTTTTCCGTCAGTCCATTGAGACAGAAACTTAGGTCTAGTACTTCTTATTAGTTGAACCGTTTCTGGTTCGGTTTCGGATTCATCTCCATCTTGAGCATGAACAATCGGATGTTCTTTGTTTTCATCGTGAAACGAGAGAGAATTTGTTTCATAAGTACGTATATCCCCCTCGTCATCAAGATGGGGATGAGTTTCAGCTTCTGGTATAGTCTGGACATGAGCTTCTTCAGCGTCACTATCTTCATGTAGATCACTACCAAGGTTTTTCATCAAGTTCTTGGGATTTGTAGCTCTATCTGAGACCAATTCGGATAGATCTTTTAGACTTCTCCAATCTTTATCTTCATAGAGCCATGCACCTTCAATGAACTTGACATCTCTAAAGATCATGACTCGTCGAGTTTGTGGAACATAACACTTATATCATTTCTGAGTGCTTGACTAGCCGATGAACATGGCTTTGACACTCTTTGGTTCGAGCTTGTTCCTTAGATTATCTGAAATCATGACATAACACACATAACCAAACACACTTAATTGATTAAGATATGGTTTTCTTTTATTGAGATAGATCATCAAGGATTTGTGTTGGTATCCTTTTGATGAGATGACACGCCGTGATCACAGCATCTGACCAAAAATGTTTTGGAACATTATTGTGAAACATCATGGCCCTAGTGATCTCTATCAGATGTCTATTCTTTCTTTCGGCTACACCGTTCTGTTGAGGTGTATATGGACATCTAGTTTGATGTATGATTCTATGATTTGCGAGATGATCTTTAACGCACTACTCGTGTATTCTCCTCCGTTATCTGACCTGAAAACCTTAATTCTCGCATTGTATTGATTAGTCACATAATACTGAAAATTCTTGAATGCTTCTAAGACCCTATCTTTTGATGCAAGCAAAGTTACCCAAGTGTATTTTGATTTTCCATCTATAAATGTAACGAAATATTTGTGGTTCTCTCTAGATGCACATGGAGAAGACCAAACATTGGAATAAACAAGATCAAAACAATTTTCATAAACCACATTTGATATGGGAAAAACTGAATGACTGTGTTTTCCAAGAATACACGCTTCGCAATTAAAATATTTATCAAACTTAACACGTGGAAACATCAAACTTAAGGCTTTAGAATTCGGATGGCCAAGTCTAACAAGCCATAAAATATTGTTTGAATCAGAAATAACATATTGAAAAGTCATGGAAAAAATTTTAGATAAATGGGGGCTATAGTTGAACTCTTCGAGGACATAAAGATCTCCTTTGGTTGCTTCCTTACTAATCATGACTCTGAAACTATTATCATGAAACCAAACTTTGTTAGGACTAAAAATAACCAAGCAATTTAAATATGTAGCAATTCGTTTAACAAATACTAGGTTGGAGGTAAAATTTGGCATGAATAAAGCTTCAGATTGCCTACCAAACAAATTCAGATTACCTAGTCATTTAACCGGAACTTTACTACCGTTTGCTATGATTACATTACTTAAAGTCGATTTTACATTGCTAATCATATTTGCATTACTAAACTTGCTCCAGAATCTATGATAATTGGTTTAACAATGTTCTAAGCAGTTTCAGAATTTAAAGAGATACCTAAAGTCTTACCAGATCCTTTTAGGGCTTTGATGAGAGCATCGAGATTAGACTTTTTCACGTACTCATCCTGGAAGGAAACTATGGACGTGCTGGCTTCCTCAACCTTGTAGCTTGAACTGGTTCCCTTTGCCGCTTCTTCTTCTTGAGAGCAGTTGGCTTTGGAATCCTTGAACTTGCTTGGCTTGAGATGTGTATGAAGAATCCAACACTTATCCCTGATGTGACCCTTCTTCTTGTAGTGATCACACATAAGACTCTTCCTCTCTTCGGATTGCTTGTAACTCACCTTGTTCGCTAGTGCTAGATCTTTACCTTTTTCTTTTTTGCTAGATAATAGGCTTAAGGATCCATGCTCTTTATGGAGCTTTGCACAAACGTCATCAAGTTGTAGTTTATCTGATATGAGGATATGTTGAATCACGTCCTTGTAGGATGGGTTTGAGATGAGAAGAAGACTAAAGACTTGATCTTGCTCTATCCTCTCTAGAAGCCTATATGGATTTGTAGTCATGGGTCTGAGCATCTCATACTCGGCCCAAAGTAATTTGAATCTCCCAAAGTGTTCAGATAAATCCATTTCTTCTTGTGCCCACTTGTTGATGGCTTTCTCAACTTCATACACCCGACTCGGATTTGAGAGATTACCAAACACCTTTTGTAGAGAATCTCATAGATCCTTTGCAATGCTGCAATATGAATATCCTTCAAGAAATTGTGGATCTAGGGTTGAATGATGCTGAGGGCTTTGCTGTTCTCTTGGAACCACTTTTCCTCTTCAGCAGTGAGCTCTTTATCACCTTTGGCTTCGATTTCCTTAGTAGAATACTTATGTGTAACCACATGATTTCATAAACCACGACCACGTAGATAAGTCCTCAGAGTTCGAGTCTATAGAAGATAGTTGACCCTCTTGAGAGTTATGAGTTTCTTCCTTGAATCTTCCTTGTCCTCCATTGAAAAACTTCGGATCGGGCAGTTACACGATAAGATCGATTTAGGATTCGATCGATTTAGGAGAAAAGGATTAGGGTTCCAAACGACCCAAAATTCACTAAGATTATGGTCACCAAATCAAATCTCCACTGCTAAAATCCTATATAAACAAATCAGGAAAACCTCTGCAAAATTTCAGCTCAAACGAAGAAGAAATCACCGTTGGATTTCCCAAACACTCAAGAAAACTCCTGCAGAAATCTGAACTCACCACTGTAGCGAACAGCCACGCTAAAACTCGCTTATCTTACAAACCAACCGTTGAAATCTAATCTTCACCGTTGAATATCAATATCAATGAGTCACGAAGCTTCCCTCAAGTTTTCATCAAGATCGGACCATTTTTGAGTGTCCAAATGTTCTCCAGAACAAAGCCTGGCAAAGCTGTTAGGTTTTCAGATCTAAGAAAGGAGAGAAGGTATTGTAAAAGAGATTAGGGTTTATGCGGAAATGAGATTAGGAGCTTATTGCTCTAATACCATGTTAGAATATGAGAAGTATAAGAATGATAGAGAGATTGTGATATTAAAGAGAATGGAGAAGATTATTGTGTGGAGTTGAGAAACACAAAGGAAGATACAATAGTTTATATAGATTATTCACAAAAAGCTACAAGAGTTTATATAGATTATTCACAAAGTAAATTAGGTTAAGTTTGGGCTTTGGACTTGGGGCTTCTTTTCAACATGGAAATCTTGATTCGCGACAGTAACTCGTACAACTTACTACAACAGAACTAATTTACTGGTTAGTTTCATCGCATAGCTATTCTTCTTATTACAGACTTATTAGTTCTGATTTTTGAATCCTTATCTCCTTCGTTTGAAATCTTCCTTTGAAATCTTCACATAGCTATAATATTTTATCAGTATATCACCAATAATTATCTCTACCACCTTAGTCCATAATTCTTTTCGATTTCCTCTTTTTGTCTGCTAAAAACCCCCAATTTCGACAAAGTCGCAGCAGCCAATGGAAGAAGATGGTTAACTTTTTTTAAGAAAACATGTTAAACAAAACGACGCCATTTATTAGTGTTTATTGACTTAAGGTGTTTACGTGGATGTTGATTCAGACTAATTAATATTGATTTAAACTCCGTTAACGATTTTGTTGAAATTAGCATAAATATGTTCATTTCAGTATAAATTGTCAAATTTTTAAACCCATGGTGATACTTCGTGTATGAATTAGTCGAACCCCTAGAAAAAGTGGAAGGACAAAATTTGATGCGCAACGTAATCAGGATGGTAGATCATATCGGGCCAGTGACGTCAAATTTCAATTCGGACGTCGATTTTATTGACCGATAAATTATACGGCCCCACATCACACATGGATAACCCGATCTTCAAAGAATTTGAACTAAATCCACTATATGAAATGTTAACTAGGTCTCCCCAGATCTTAAGACGTGTCAAAAAGAAAAAGAAAAACTCAAAGGTAACAATATCAGTTTCTCCACTATATTAACTTTTTCTTCTCTTCTCCACCCCTCCACTTACCATCTTCATTTTTAATCCAAAAATAATACTCATAATTACTATTTCATGACGAATTCCAATAGTTTAATGTTGATTACTACTCTTTCCATCTTCATTTGTTAGACCATAATCATTGTAGGGTTTTAAGAGAGATCTTAAGGGGTGGAGCCCATAATAATTTAAGAGACAACCCCTTTTATCTCTTAATTTGGATCTCTTTCTAACAAAAATCGTGGGCCCCACTGATACGTGGCGGCCCACGATTGGTCAGGCATTTTTTTTTAATTTTTTTTTTAAATAGAAAAAAATTTATTTAAGATCCCTTTTTTGGAGACAAGCATTGCTCATGCTCTTAGAGACCTTACACTACAAATATGCAATTTTAATGTGTTTCAAAGTTAGTTTTTTATTTTTCTATCTACTTTGTAGGAAATAACTAAAATTTTATCCGCCCTACGGACGGGTCAGTGTAAATGATCGGATTAAAGTTTATCATAAAGAAATATTGAACAAATATTGTAACTTTAACATTAATTTAGGTTTTTATCTACATATAACTATAAAATTTTGAAAAAATTGGGACATAATTTTGTAAGAAATTAATAATCATTAATAAAAATTATGATATTTTACCTTCTACTTTTTTCTTCTATAAATTTTCTTATGTATCTTTTAGATTGTATCAAAAATTCGTGAAACTACTCTCGAAAAAACTCTTTATTATGTATTTTTGAGTAGTTAGTTGGTATTATCTTGAATTGTTTTTTTATTTTATTTTATATTTTTTTGTTGAAAAGTATTCTTGTGACATAGACCAATCTAATGTTGAAAAGTATTTTTTAATGTTTATTAGACATGACTATACAATATAATATGATTTTCATAAATTTTTTTATTATAACACGATTTATAGAATAATTCAATACATTTAAACTTTTGAATCATGATAAATAAATTATATAAAACATATTTAATCATGCATATTTTTATACGTTGAATAGGAAGTTATGCTTTAATTATTTCATAGTCACACCATTGAAATATATTTTTTATAATATTCTCATTATATTTTAATACTTAGTATGTTGGTAAATTTTAGTGTATAATTTATATCAATTGTTAGTATAACCTTGAATAGTTCAAAATACTTTTGAAATGAACATGATTGTTTTTCTATTCGTGAGTAGACTTTATTTTTTGTTTAGTTTTTTCGATATAGTAGAAAGGAAGAGATGATTTTTTCTTATTTTTACAATTAACTATTTATATAAACGTGTGATGTACAATTAATATATTTTAAGAAATTAATCTTAAAAAATATGTAAATTATAAATCAAAAGCATGTAAATGATGAGGTGGAGAAAAACCTAACTTTATATATAGATAAAACGTCTATTATGATATGATTATACTATGTGACATAATTTTCATAAATTATATATTATGACATGATTTATAGAATAATTCAATACATTTAAATTTTTGAACCATGATAAATAATTTATATAAAACCTATTTATATACATCTTTTGGATGTTGAAGAAGTTGTGCTTTTAATTTTATCATAGTCACACCATTCAAAAATATTGTTTTTATAATTTTTTATTATAATTTAATACTTAGTATGTTGGTAAATTTTAGTTTATAATTTATAGTTTTTATTTTTATTTTATTTTATTTTTTACAACAATTATTGTTTTATTAAAAGCTCGAATGCTTTTAAAAAGAACTACTCTTGAAATTAACATGATTGTTTTTTATTGGTGTGTAGACTTCATTTTTATTTTTAGGTTTGTGATACAGTAGAAGGGATAACATGAATTTTCATATTTCTCTCATAATTACCTATTTATATTGATGTGAAGGTAGTTAATATGTTTATAGAAATTAATTAACATAATTAGGAAAATTAGAACTTAAATATATGTAGATGATGATGATGATGATGTGGCTCAAGAAGAAGAGAGCAAAAGATATATATATATATATATATA
>OVBE01002085.1:0-32451 GCA_900406425.1 Iberis pinnata | reverse complement strand
TTTAAAAGAGAAGCTTATCAATTCACCTGTTCTTGTATTACCTGATTTTTTGAAAACATTTGAGATTGAACGTGATGCTTCTGGTGTAGGAATATGTGCTGTTTTAACTCAAGATAAGAAGCCCGTAGCATTCTTTAGTGAGAAGTTAGGAGGTTCTACAATGAACTATCCAACTTATGACAAAGAACTATATGCACTAGTGAGAGCTCTACAACATTATCTATGGCCAAAGGAGTTTGTCATCCACACTGATCATGAGTCCTTAAAGAATCTCAAAGGGAAGAAAAATTTGAATAAGAGACATGGATGATGGATAGAATTCATTAAGACATTCCCATATGTCATCAAGTACAAAAAAGGTAAGGACAATGTAGTTGCAGATGCATTGTCCCGGAGGTACACTCTTCTATCTACTTTGACATCTAAATTCATAGGATTCAGAAATATTATTGATCTCTATGAGGCTGATCCAGATTTTAAAGATGTTTATGTCAAGTGCTCTAAGTTTGATTTTGAGAAGTTTTATAGGAAAACATGTTATCTATTCTATAGCAACTGATTGTGCATTCCTTAAAGCTCAATCCGAGAATTACTAGTGAGAGAAGCTCACTCTGGAGGTCTAGCTGGTCACTTTGGAGTCACCAAGACATTTCTCGGATTGCAAAGTAAGTTTTATTGGCCGAATATGAGAAGAGATGTTGAGAAGATCTGCGAAAGATGTGCAACCTCCAAGCTAGCTAAAAGCAGAACGCAAAATACCGGGTTATATACTCCTCTTCCTACTCCTTCTCAACCTTGGACTAATATTTCAATGGATTTTGTACTTGGTTTACCTTGGACCAGAAATGGTCGAGATCCGGTATTTGTTGTTGTTGACAGGTTCAGTAAGATGGCACACTTCATAGCTAGCCAAAAAACCGATGATGCTGTGAGTGTAGCTAATCTGTTTTTCAGGGAAATTGTACGGCTGCATGGAATGCCTCAAACTATAGTCTCAGACCGAGACACGAAGTTTCTGAGTCATTTTTGGCGGACTCTTTGGGTAAAATTAGGAACGAAGCTTTCATTCTCTACAACCTGTCATCCCCAAACTGATGGACAAACCGAAGTTGTCAATAGATCCTTATCAACGCTCTTAAGAGCCATGATCAAGAGCAACATAAAGTCGTGGGAAGACTGCTTACCCCACGTGGAGTTTGCTTATAATCACGCTAAGCATTCTTCAACTCTGTTTTCTCCTTTTGAAATTGTTTATGGCTTTAATCCCAATTCCCCTCTAGACTTGATTCCTTTGCCTGAGAAAGAACGTTGCAGTGTTGATGGTAAAAGGAAAGCAGAGCAGATTCGGAAGTTATATGAGCAAGCTAGGAGCAATATAGAAAAGAAGACGCATCAATATCAAATACATGCCAACAAAGGACGAAAGAAGATGCTATATGAAGTTGGCGATTTGGTGTGGCTTCATCTGTGCAAGGACAGATTCCCGGAAGAAAGGAAATCCAAGCTGAAGCCGCGAGTTGATGGACACTTTGAAGTCCTTCAGAACATCAACGACAATGCCTATAGACTCGACCTAAAAGGGAAGTATCAAACCTCTAGTTCATTCAACGTTTCTTACTTGAATCCTTATATTGCAGATTCCGATCTGAGGTCAAATCATTTTTAGAAGGGGAGGATGATGTGAGCATGGATGAACCAGAACCTGAACTGGAGCTTGAACCGGAGCAGCTTGAACTTGAAGGAAGGATCACGAGATCAAAGGCAAGAGAGCTAGCAAATCAAGCCCACGTGATGCAACATTCAGAGACATAAGATCAAGCTTGCAACATCTATCAGCTGTTTAGGCTTGACGTTCCAGAAGAACCAGATCTCTGATCAGTTAGCTAAGTGGGTAATGTCTGTAATCTTTTGTCCTTAGTCGAGATGATCACTTTTTCCCGCATTGGGTTTTTGGTCGATAAATAAGGTTTTAACGAGGCACGTTATCCACTTTGTTAAAGCTTTCTGTGAAGAATTTGGAATATGTATTTTATTAAATACTTGGCAAAAATAAGGAGAGCTTCTAGAAGCTAACACTTGCCTTCCAAGGCTCATCTTCTAGAAGCTGCTTTCCATTTCTTTTTAGTTTATTTATTTTTAGTTTCCTTTAAGGAATGAGATATGTTAGAAAATCCCTAGGCTCATGTGCCTATTTAAGTGTTTCGAAATCTTCTCTTTTTCTTTAGCAAGGTTTATGTCGAAACCTCTTAAGGATTGTTTAAGAACAATTGTTGAATTTCTCTTGCTCATTGGATTTAGAATCCCGGCAATCTACATCTGTAAGAGATCCATAAATCCTGCAATTGTTTGATTATCTAGATCATAAGACAATCAAATTCATCTATCTTTTCCATTCTCTTTTCTTCGAAATCACACCAAAGATCATCTTACCATTCACCCAAGTCTGTTCGACAATTCACCAGCCATTCAATCACTTCAACAAGCATTATTGGCCAAGTCTAGTTCAAAGTCTCGGCCCCTCTTTGCATCATTCCTCAAATCGCACCAGCCTTGTATCATTCAATCACCATGGGATCATCCTTGTTCCTTAAGCTATCCGAAACTTAAGCTTCAAGTTCCTGTCCAAGATCAATCCATCCCTTGCATCATTGTCGCAACATAGTAGATCATCAAGTCTTTGTTAAAAGTTAGATCCAGGATCATATCACATTTCCTGCCTATCAAGAAGACAGATGGAACTGATCTCCTCGCGCAAAAGTACTTGGATGTCATAGTCAGACTCCATTGAGTTCCAGTGAGTATTGTGTCAGACAGAGATTCAAAATTCACCTCTACCTTTTGGAAGGCATTCTAGAGAGCGCTGGGGACAAAAGTTCACCTTAATACCGCCTACCACCCGCAGACAGGCGGTCAGTCTGAGAGGACGATTCAGACATTAGAGGACCTACTAAGGGCTTGTGTGTTGGACTGGGAAGGTACTTGGGAAAAGTATATACCCATAGTTGAGTTCTCAACACAGAAAGGCTTTAGAATTTTCTGTGGGAGACAAAGTCTATCTGAAAATGAGGACGTTTAGGGGTGCTGATAGTGATCGAAATTTAAAGAAGCTCAGACCGAGGTATATGGGACCGTACCCTATCCAGGAAAGGATCGGAGAAGTAGCCTACCGTCTAGCCCTCCCAAAGGATTTGTCAGATTTCCATGACTTGTTCCACATTTCAGTCTTGAGAAAGGTCGTCAGGGAACCTGAACTTATTATAGAGAATTCGCCGGCTGACCTGAACAAGAACTTGGCAGCTACAATTAGACCAAGTAAGATTCCATACCAAAAGGATGTAGTGGTTAACGGACAAACCACCAGGATGGTCAAGGTCTCATGGGCAAGAGACGGGATCGAAGATCACACTTGGGAAGAGGAGTAAGTAATTCTTAGAGAGCATCCCGCACTGTTCGAGGGTCTGTTGGATTCGAGAGATGTTGGGTTGAATTCGGGGGCGAATTCCCAACGGGAAGGGGAGAGTTGTAACATCCCAACCCAAACCCAAGGAGATTTATTTAAAAACCCATTAAAGCCCAATTGTGAATCCATAAACCCTAAGCCCATTCTACCTAAGGTTTATAAAAGGAGGTTTAAAAGAGAAAATGAAAACCCTAGCCACCTATTCTCTTCTCTCTTCCTCTCTTCCTCCTTCTCTACGAAAATCCAGCCACTTCCGCGTCTCCATCTCTGTGATTTGAGTCTATGAAGAAGTAGAGAAGATTAATCTTGGTAGCTTTCTTCATCCTCTCAAGGTAAAAACTCCATATTTATTCTCTACATCTCTTTCTCCTTCTTCTTTGGGAATCTATGGTTGTAAACCATAGATAAACCTTTTTTCTCTTTAGATCTACTCTCTTTTAATACTCATCTCTCTTTTGGGAACATAGGTTTATCTCTTGTGAGATTAAGACAAGGGTTTCTCTTTATTTCAATCTCAACTAAAGCAAAGGTGAGGGACAGTCTAAAAGCTCTCTTTCTCTTCTTCTACTCCTCTCATCTATGTTAGTCTTTGGTTAAATCTCGCTGCTTGTATATCTGGGTTGATTATTTTGTGTGTATTATGTAAGACAAATAATATACTTTTGGAATAGATGTAAATTGGATATTGATTGATCATGTTGGTTTTTTAGTGCGTGTTGTGTGTTCGCGAGCTTGAACACTGTAACGGGGCAACCGCAACATGAGAGTAAGATGTTGAGCATCTAGATCAGAAAGGAACCGACTCTTGTGTTGCGTGGTGTTTCGGGTCATCTGGTAACGGGTGGATACCGTGGTGTCAGGGAATGTAGATGCATTGCATCTAATGCCAGGGAGGAACCGACCTTCTAGCATTGTGAGATGACTCAGCTAAATACGAGTTAGGGTTGAATGACCGTACCAGGGGTCAGGAGACCCTAGACGCGGGAGGACGCTGTTAAGGGCCTCGACTGGTGATTAATCATATGCGAGGTGAAGGGGTCATTCCCCTTTGTAGAGCCTGCAAGCGGCGGGTCAGCCGCTTATGCTGCGTAGGGACCTTGCTTGGTAATGAATGTGTGAGCTTTAAGTTCATGTGATTGAAACTATATGCTTGATTTAGGCTAGACTGTGTGGTTGATTGATGGTAGTTTGTAAGTGATTGTGGGTTCTTGGATCCCCCTTCGCTAAGTAAGCTCTTCCCATGAGTTTACTTACCCCCGCCCTCTTATTTCTCTCTTTCAGGTGAACATAACGAGTTGACGGAGTCTGAATCTGGATAGTGCCGGGGTTTATCTTTTATGAATTTAAGACTGTTGGTTATTTATTGTTATTTCAATTAATTATGTTAACCGGGTTTTCTGTTTGATGAGACATTTGTTATTTAACGGTTTTATTGGAATAAAGTGTCTTTTCATTTTAAAAGATTGTAAAGTTACGACTTTACCCTCCTTCGAGGATGGATACCCTTGTTGGAAAACATAGTGGAAAGCAAAAAGAAGTTGACTACTGGTGGGAGGTGGATGCGTGAAGTAGATTTTTACATAGAGAAGGTGTGTAGTGTAGAGACAGAACCAATAATTGAAGAAGAAGCACCTGTTCAGGAAAATATTGTTGAAGAAGATATGGTTCATACATAAGAAATGGTTCAAGAAGAGAAGGTTCAGATATAATAAATGGTTGACAAAGATATGTGTCAAGAAAAGGAACAAGTTCAAGATGAATAAATGGTTCAAGGAGAAGGTAATGTCTTTGAAGAGTTTAACTTTGATGTGGGTCAAACTGTTGAGGAAGCTTTTGAGGCAGCTGAAAATGTGGAAAATCAAGATTTAGAAGATGATTCTGAAGATGAGGACTATGTGGAAGATGAAGATTTAGAAGCTGTTGAGAGTGAAGACAGTGATGATCAAGATGCTTTTGAGGATGATGAAGTTGAAGAGGAATTGGAGGTTTTCAACCTGAAGAACTACGATGATGAGGTTCCAGATGATGAAGAAGTGTATCTGAATACTGATAATTCGCTTGACGATGAAGAAGAAGAAGCTGCAAGGATGGGAAGAGAAGGATTACTAGATGGATTTTTCAGCTTGAGGCAGACATTCTACAGTGGTCAAGATTTCAAAGAACAAGTCATCAAGTACGTCTTGAAGATAAGGAGAAATGTGGTCTACGAGAGATGGGAGAAAACAAAGAGGAGTGTTAGATGCAAGAGCAAAAAGTGTGAGTGGTGGTTGTATTGTTCACTTGAGAGACCAATCTCGAAGTGGATGGTGAAAGTCTACAACAACAAGCACAATTGCTATTCAACAGGAAAATGTGAGCTTATAAAAGCCTTGTAATTTCTCAGCTTATGTATGAAGATGTTAGGAAAGATCTTAGGATGAGTGCTCCCTTGATCAAAGAAGAGATGAAGAAGAGATACAACATCATCATTAGCATAACCCAATCTAGGGTAGCAAGACGTATGACTTTAGATAGGCTCTAAGAGGAATACAATGAGCAATTTTCTACGCTTAGAGACTACAAGTTAGAACTTCTATAGTAAGTATTTTCTTACTGTATTGTGGGTTTTCTGATTTTTTTGACTCTGATTTTTTGTGACTGATCTTTTTGTTCATTTTTGCAGCTCTAATCCAGGAACAATAGTGGAGATTAATACAACTACTAAGCCCAATGGAGCTCAGGGAATTATCTCAATGTACATATGCTTTGATGCCTTAAGGGTGGCATGGAAAAAGAACTGCAGACCTGTGATTGGATTGGATGGCACCTTCCTAAAGCATTCAATTACAGGATTGATACTCACAGCCATAGGAAGAGATCCCAATAACCAGATGTTCCCAATAGCTTGGGCAGTGGTTTTATCTGAAAGCAATGATAGTTGGCAATGGTTCATTCAGAAGTTAAAGGTTGATCTACTATTGGGCCAAGGACAGGAGACAACTATAATTTCTTATATGCATAAATGTTTTATCCATGGTGTTGCAGAGGAGTTACCTTTTGCAGAACATAGAGCTTATGCTAGGCACATCTATGCGAACCTTAAGAAGACCCACAAGTCAGACACTTTAAAGCCACTGTTTTGGCATCTTGCAACCAGCTATAATGAAGCTGACTTTGAGAAGAACTTGGTTGAGTTCAAAGAGTTTGATCCTGCATCTTGTGATGAACTCTTGAAAAGAGATATGCGTACATGGTGTAGAACCTACTTCCGGACTAGTTCTTACTGTGCATATGCTCATTAAAACTTGACAGAGTCATTCAATAGGACTTTAAAAATTGCAAGGAAGAAGCCTTTTGTGCAAATGTTGGAGTTAATAAGAAGATATGCAATGCAAAGGATTGCAAATAGTTTCAGGACAGCTATTAAGGAGATTGCTTTACACACTAGAAAGGCAAGAAAAAAGGTGGCGAAGTCTTGTGAAGAAGCACAACATTGCATCTCTATTTGTAGCACTGATGGTATGTTTGAGGTTATCGAGTTTGGTAATAGCTACATGGTGGATATCAAGCTACTAACTTGTGCATATAGGAAGTGGGATTTGACAGGCAGTCCTTGTCGACATGTTGTGTCTGCAATCAGAGAGAATAGTATGGAGCCTGATGACTTCATATTAGAATATTACTTGTAGTCAAAACAACAAGACTTATATAGGAACTGTCTAGGGCCTGTTAATGGACCTAAGTTTTGGAAAGTCTCCGGTGCAAAGCGCATTGAAGCTTCTATATAAAAGCGACCTCCTGGAAGACCTAAAGGAAAAGCAAGGATGAAAGGAAAATTTGAATCACCAAAGAAGAAGAAGGATCCCACCATAGTAGGAGGAGAAGGAAGAGAAATGCACTGTAGCATTTGTGGTGAAGCTAAATACACCTCAAGAAGGTGTCCTAAAGAGGTATTTATTACATTGAATCCTTATTACATTGCTCTATTTTTTTGTTGTCTCTTAAATTCCTCTCATTAGTTTTAGTCTTTTATATTTTGCTAACAGTCTAAAGATGCAAGAAGAAAGTGTAGACGTCTCAATGCGACTGAAGTTGAAGATGAAGCTGAAATTACCGACCTAGTTTTAACTGCACCTTCGGCTACTCAGGATTAGCTCCAGCTAAATAAATTTTTTTCTCAATCTCTTAGAACTTATTGGCTTTCAGTTTTTTTAGGAAGTACAACTTCTATTTTGACATGTGTATTAGCCCAAACGGTTATATTGAACGTGTATTTTGTTGTGTCAAAACGTATTCCAAACTTATAACTTAAGGTTCTATTTTGTAGATTCAAGTTTGATGATTAAGTTGTTATATTACTTACATATTTTGTTGACTTAAGTGGCTATTCAAAGATTTAATTGTAGAATTTTAACATTGAAGATGTCTCCTTTAATCGATTACATAGAAATCACATGAAGCCTTGTATACAAAATTCCATCAAACTATTGAAGCAGACAATAAACTGACATCAAAACATTGCATCTCTCCTTATCTTCTTTTTTCCATAGAACAATAAACAGAGTTTCACATAAACCAGAGACAATAAACTATTAAAGAGACACTATATTAGCAAATTTACACCTAGAGACAATAAACAAAGATCTAAGACACTTTCATGAAACTAGCACTTCACAACTTGATTTTAAAAAGACATTTAGGAGACCCTTAAAGAAAATTTCAACCACTTAGCAAAAAGCTTCTTCCACAATTGTCCATCTTCAATCTTTTCTTCTTTCTCATTCTCAAAATCCGTAATCTTTGTTCTCATTTCTTTAATCATTTGATTCTTCATACGAATTTCATCCCTAGCTTCTAACATTGCCCTTTTACCCTATCCACACATTTTTTCTTCATCCAACCAGGAGAAATAGTCACACTTGACTCCACTCTACAACAACACATGTATAAATCTCAAATGCAAACGTATTTCAAATCAAGTTACTCACTCTTACCTTGTATCTAACACATATGTCGAATCTTCTACCCGGATTCTTATCCGTCCAAGCTTGTGAAATCTTTGCAGGTAGCCCACACTTGCACATTATTAATCGCCCTTCCTCTATGGTCCTTCTTCTAACCGACGAGCTTGAGCTTGAACTTGAAGCCATGAGAAACCCCCAAATCGATTACTATGAACCCTAAAAAAATTTCTATAAACCTCGTGTATTTGAGTTTTAAAGAAGGAAAAAGTAAAAATTGTGTTTAAGTTTTAACTTCACCAATTTGCCCAAAACTTTTACTTATTAATAATCTAAATTGCGTTTTTGCCCAGTTAAATAGTTTTCCTCAGAGGTTAATAGAATTGTAGTCGGCAACCTAATTGGAAATGTTGGTGGTATTGATCGAACATTTTGTTAGTTGGGATGTGTTCGCATGTAATACCCCAAAGTCCGTGTAGCTGGCAAACATTTTTCCATTTTTTTTTTTTGACAATTAGTTATATTAGATTAAGGAAATAAAACCCACAGAGGATACGTACAATCCCACAAGCGGAAGAGACTAACCTAGATATGGGTAACTGATCCACGAAGGATGAACAGTACTCCTTTCCGAAGTTTAACTAATCCCATTAGCGGGATATTTAGAACTAATCCTATAATTACAATGATTTTGATCCCCATCCAATTTAATCGGCCATAACCAAATCGGAAAATTTGTGTCGGATGCCCATACCATAGATTTTTTTCCCTAGAATCTAATCTAACTAAAAATTCTACTGGAAACATTAAAAGAAAATTACAACCGATACAAACAAAAGAAAGCCTAATAGACTGGATCCAAAAAATATTGGGCCTGACCCAAAAGAAGAAGCAGCCCACTCCAAGCCCAACCGAGAAAAAGGATGCCCTAGCGCTCCTTTCTTCTGACTTACCGTCGTTGTGCTTCATCTTCACGCCGATCAACCAACCAGAGCAATCTCCACCAACGATCGGAGAGACTCGGACGAACCCTAATGGCCTCATTAGGCGAGTTCCACGGTAAAGTCTCCTGCATGCAGTCCCCATACTAGAGATCTGGCACAGAGAGGCAAGAAAACCAAATCCGCAATCGCCATTAACCCATCAGCACCATCCGCAGAAGATCCAATCCCGACAGTCCAGCAACCAAACAACCGATCTCAAACTTAACCAAGATAAGGAACATGCATGTCTTCTACGGGCGCTGAAACAATGGGACATCTGAGCTATAAACTCATCCATATTGGCCTGCATCTCAGCCTGCTTATTGATCGTTGTAAATTCTTTCGCGAGTAAATTGAACAATAAAATGAAAAATTAATAAGAAAGTGTGTTCAAATAATGATGGTAGTTTCAAAAATAATATCATGGAAGTAGCAATACTAAAAATGCAATTTATCTTCATTAATAATAGTTATTATTTCACGTGTTTCAAAATGTGTTCTAGCAATTTTATCAACATGAAAATGTTTTTAAAACAAAAATGTCAAATTATAAAAATTCGTTAGTTCATGTATTTCTTTAGAAAATTTTAATTGTTCATGTATTATTTGGGAAACTATAAAAGTTTGGTAATAATGGCTAATGGTCGTTAGCTTCCGTTACGTAAAATTGAAATTTCGAAAAATTCATGTATTAAAATGACAACAAAAAAACTTGATATATTAAGATGGCAACCAAAAAGGTTAGTGTATTAAAGTGACAAATATTATAAAGTTGGAGTATTTTCATAGTTTTTTTCTTTAGAGATTGAACAAAATATCAGTTAAATTTGCTTATATCTGTTATTCGTCTTGACTCGATTTAATAAATCTCAATATCCATAAATTTATAGAGTAAAATAAATAACAAAATAAAGATATAAACAAAAAAACCGCAAATACTAAAACTCTACAAAATGGATTTCTCATTTGCTCCTTATATACATGTGTATGAATTTATATGTACAAAATTAATTACACATCTAGTATGTCAACATCATCCGATGTCAACTGAGTAGACTAAATATCTTCGAGACATTTTTTAGACGTCTCGACCAACTCTCGAACAAGCGGGTTCTGAATGTGCCCAGACTTCTTGTTGGTGTGGAGATCCTCAATAATCTGAATAGACGGCTCATGGCCAATCTTACGCTTTTGTTTAAAAATTAAAAATTTAATTTAAGGTCTATGCGTCTAGCGCGTGTAACTCGTATATTTCCTGAAATGCAAGGTATAAATGAGATAAATGTAACATGTTATTTATAAAGTCTAATTTTACATATACTTGATCATTCCCCTAATTTGCAACATAGTTTATATTAATCTATTCCCCTAGTTTGCAACGTACTTTATATTATGACCTAATTAACTTACTAATATATGTTCCTTTCTATTTCCAAAACATATTACGTTTAATTTTCTACACAAACCTCTATACAATTGAGTTTTTATATGTTACGGTTTAGTATCCTTCTTATTAACTGAAGTAGAGGAGGACATGGAACAAATAACATGTATTTTTGTAGTATCTATGATTTGTTATGTTTCAACTGAATTATCAAATTTTTGATGTGTATCCACTCAGTTGCATTTTTGATATCCAAAATACTGGATATCTGTTAAAATCTGAATATTCGATGGATATCCTATTTATTCCGTCGAAAGAGACAAAATAGTAAAAAAATGTCAAATAAATATATTTTTTAAAAATCACAATTTAAAGAAGAAATGACAATTATATCATCTAAAAAATATTTTATTTTTTTAATTTTCTTTATCTATATATTGTTATTATTTATTTTATTAATAAAAATTCATTAAATTTATATGAATAGAAGAAAAAATACTAGATATGTAATTAATTTTGTACATATAAATACATACACGTGTATAAGGAGCAAATAAGAAATCTATTTTGTGAAATTTTCTTATATGTGATTTTTAGTTTATATCGGATACTTAATTTCGATATTTATTTTACTTTATAAATTTATGGATATTGAGATTTATCAAATCGAATCAAGTCGAAAAACAGATAGAAGAAAATTTAACTGATATTTTGCCCAATCTCTAAAGGAAAAAAATCGGAAAAATACTCCAACTTTATAATATTTGTCACTTTAATATACTAACCTTTTTGGGTTGCCATTTTAATATATTAAGTTTTTGTGGTTGCCATATTGATAAATGAATTTTTCGAAATCACAATTTTACGTAATAGAAGCTAACGACCGTTAACCACAATTACCAAAATTTTATAGTTTCCCGAATAATACATGAACTATTAAAATTTTCTATTTTAATAAATGAACTAACGGATTTGTATAATTTGACATTTTTAAAAAAATAAATTTTCATGTTAATATAATTGCTAGAACATATTTTAAAACATGTGAAATAATTACTACTATTAATGAAAAAATTGATTTTTTTGTATTTCTACTTCCTTGATATTATTTTTGAAACTACCATCATTATTTGAACACACTTTCTCATTAATTTTTAAGTTTCTTGTTCAATTTACTAGCAAAAGACTTTATAACGATCAAATAACATTTCCTGTGTGAGTCGAACAAAAGCACTTAAAAACTAAGGAGAAATATGTGTCTAGACAAATGTTTTTTTTATAAAATTTTTGATGTTGATTTACAAAACAGTAAAGTATTGACGGTAAAATGATATTATTGAAAATTTTCTATTTACTCTATTCTCTTTTATATTAATATAACATAAATGTATATAACAATAATAGTTTAAAAGTTAATTTTTTATATTAATTCTGTTAACATGAACATGTATTTTAAACACAAATATAAATTTATACAAATTTATTAGTTTATATATTAAAATAGAAAATATTAATATTTCTTATATTATTTGGAAAACAAAAAAAAAACTTGTGTAATTATAGTTAACGTCCATTAGGATTCCGTTAAGTGTAATATCAATTTCAAAATTTTTAAGTATTTAGATAGTAAATACAATGAATTGGTATATTAAAATGGCAACCCAAAAAAATTGATGTATTAAAATGGTAAACGAAAAATTTGTGTTTTGAGGTGACAAATGTTAAAAAGTTAGAATATTTCTTGGATTTTTTTCCAGTGTCTAAACAAAGCATGTAAATTTTAATGATAGTTTAATATTACTAAACGTAAAAGCACATCATCCAAAAACTAAATTTTCCACGGAGATTCTTTGAAAAAGGCATTAGCTTGGTTTGACTTTCATGTATGGGAAGGAATTTTCACCGTCGAATAATGGATTTTCTTAGTTGGAGTTAGGCAAATCTTACTTTTTCCTTTCACTTGATAATATATAAACAACGAGATACAACAGAAGAAGCCAAAATACACACACACAAAAAAATTAAGCCCATGACCCTCCACGTTAAAAAATTGCCTACTTTGACCCCTCTATGTTTTTCTTCTTTTTTATTTATTTTAATTCAAAAAATTAGCTAAATACTACCATGCCCTTAATGAAATAACTAAATTACAAACCTAACCAGCTTTTTATTGGATAGATCCATTCGACCCAACTGAAATTGGATCAATCAATCAAAAAAATAAAATTGATTCGGCTTATCCAACCAAGTGAAAAAAGATTTTCACGTGATATTTCTAAATTACTGGGATAACAAGGGATAACTAGGGATAACTAGGTTTCTTATTCCCAAAAAATGAAAACTTACCTCTCCACTATCGCGATTTCTACCTGTTTCTTCTTCATTTCTCTATTTAATCATCTCTATTTCGTTTCAACTTAGATTTCACTTTCTCTCTTCTCGATTTCGGCAAAGGTAAGCTTGTGATTTGATTTTATTTTAGGTGGGTTTCGAGATTTCGAGTTGAAGTTGGGTGTGTATAAGATTTTGATTTTTTTGTTTTATGAATTGATCTGATTTGTATCCTTTCATTGGTAAAATGAGTTGTTTGTGTTTGGTATAAATCAAATAATAAGAGAACTATGAATCTGAAATAGGAATTGAATAATATATTAATAAGACTGATATCTTGGTTGTAATTGTTGTTAATAACTCAGAATCAGTGAGGTGGATTCAAGCTAACAACAAAAGCATCAAGAACATGATTTCCTTGGAGTTTTCTCCAGATTTGATGAACACCAGGAGCTGATTTTGGAAACAGTTATAGAGAGAAAGAAGCAACAGAGGTTGTAAAGACATTTGGTAATGCTTGGTAACGTCGCAACTCTGGTGATATAAGATTTTGTTTGCTTGTGATCATTAATGCTTACATAAAACCAGTTCCTTTTTGCAAAATTTGAGGTCGAAAGGGTTTTCAACACTTGGTTGTATAGTAAAACCAATGTAGTCCTATGGACCAAGTGTATAGCTACAGATGCATTGCGTCTTATGAGAGTCCACACTTTGAAGCATTCTCTCTTTGTGTACTACAGATCACAATTTTGGTTGCAAAGATCCCTAAGAAGCCTTATGTGTCTCCAATGACTCGTTTTCGAGGGAAGGAGTTATGTCATGAGACACTAGAAGACTTGTTTGTTGGATGATCAGGGGACTTGAGTTGGAGCTGGCGTGTAGCAGCTGGACAAAACCCGACTTATGATTAGTTTCCATGTCAGTACCAGCTTTTCTACAGAGGAAAAGGGAAATCATCATTTTGGTATGAACCTGAGTTTCAGGTGAGGACGCTAGTGGAGAGTTGGTGTGGAGAAGGATAAGATACTCAGTGAAAAAAGGAAAGATGCCTGCAATGTTTCGCTTTAATGTTTTGGACAATGGTGTGTTCTCAAATGAGTTCTGAACTATTTTGGATGTGTCAGATGATCTAAGTTGGAGTTTAAATTTTATAGATTTTTTGAATATTTCATGAATTTTTTAATAAAAATATATATTTTTCCCTAATCCGAATATAATCGGATAGGTGTAAAATTGGCAAATAAGTGATAGTTTATGTATTAAAATATATTTTTTAAATATTTATTTGTTGAAATTTTCTTGATTTATTTTGGGAAATTTAAAATTTAGAGATCTTTTTTTATTTTCATGAATTTTTTTATTTAAACAATATAATTCTACTCTTAATGGAAAATAATCGGACCTCTGTAAGATCGATAAATGATTAATATTTTATGTATTAAAATGATAAGTAAAATTAAATTGGTGTATTAAAATTGAATTTTACTTTGAATTTGTATATGAAAAATAATTATCATCATAAAATATTAAATTATTAATTTTTCTACTTTTTATTTTTATAAATACAATATTGTATTTTTAAAAAATAGTGTAGATATTTTATTATCCATATAATTTGAATATATATGTATATGTATATATATATATATATACACATAATTTGGTAAAACCTATAATAACTAGGAATAACTATAATTTCAAAATAGATTGAATATATTTATTTGATCTACTTAAATAGATACAACATTAATCATTTTAAAAATTAAAAAAATAAATAAAATATAGTAAAGCGTGATTAATAGGTTATATTTTCTTTAACAAGTTTACTATTAAAATACTTGTATTTATAAAATAGTTATTTTAAATGTTAATTTCATATTTAGGATGTTTGAAGACTTATTTGAAAACTTATGTTTAAATGTGTAGTATTTCTTTGAAAAGACTTATGCTTTAAGACTGAGTTTAAGTGGGAATAACTAGGTTTAACTAGATATATAATAGATATTACCAGCGCCGCTGAAATAGAATAACTAGGCTTAACTTGCCGACAAAGCTGACAAGTGCGTCGCCAAAATAGAATAACTATGAATAACTAGTTTTAACTTGCCGACAAAGCTGACAAGTGCACCGCCAAAATAGAATAACTAGGAATAACTACGTTTAACTATTCAATTATTAGAACATAGTTGTCCTAGTTATCGAGTTATTCTTTTTCCTACATAGTATGACTTTTGACCAAAAACAATAAAACTAGTTAAGCCGTAGTTTCAATTTAAGTTTTCTAGATAAACCACATTGAATATACAATCAAAGTACATTTAACATGTTTTTGTATAAAAATATTTCCAAAAATGTATTAATTACAAAAATTAGGTAATCCAAGCGCCTAATTTTTAAAACAATGCCTAGTAGTGTAAGGTATTATATGCAAAAGTTGAAATAGGTAGACATAATTTCACAAAAAATTATTACATAATTCCAAAATGATTAATACATCAAAAATTTGATGTAGACTCCTCCCATATCGTAAGCAAATTACAAATAATGAATTGCATATCTTTTTTCTTTTTTTCATAATGTTTTTAATTTTGACATAATTGTCATCATTTTTGCGAAAAAAACACAAATTACAAGCATTACTAATTAGACTTAGTTATTACAGTTGTAAAAATTTAAAAGCATAAAAAGCCCCTAATTTTTTTTTAAAAAATGCATACATTACAACAATTACTACTAGTTAAACATAGTTATCCCTAGTTACCACTGGTTCCAACATTATCACTTGTGAAAAAACGTCCAAGTACAAGTTGGTATTATGTTAGTCTTTTGATTTTGTCTTCACTTAGTATAAGAAGTTAAGGGATAAATAACAAATCGAAACATACACTCATAACCAAAAAACGAACTTCATATTACATAATTTCATAAGAAATCTCAGTTTTTAACTTGTTAAACAAAAATACAAACAATAGAAACACCAAACACACCTACAACCAAGCCCCAAAGATCATCATGTAGAAAACCTACCACATATCCAAGTCAATGAACCGACCAACACAACAACAAACCCAAACTTCTGCAACCTAGCATATGAGTATTCATTGCCTACAAACTGATGTTGAAATGCAATCTTCACCTTCTGCTTCAGTTCATCCTCTAACTTCTCCAACTCTTTCTTCTGAACCTCTACTCTTTTCTTGATTCTTGTTGCATCACTTCAAAATCTTCGGCATGTCTTGCATAATTTGCATTACACAGTCTAATCTCTTCAAATAAAGCTTCATCACCCCATTTGAATAGGTGAGAATCGGTTTTTCTCTGCAAACAAACAAGATTATGTGAGACTCAATTTTGCTCTGCAAACAAACAAGATTATAATCTATGCATAGTGCAACTACCTTAAACCTATGCAACTAAAAAATCGACTCTTATAATCTCCGCAAAGTGCATACCTACTCGGTCTTACCTCATCTCCAACCGCGCATCGATAGAATCTCCGGTATGAGTTCTCGTTTGTCTTGGATGTTAGCGTAATAACTCAGTCTGTACACCAACATTTTGTTGGCACACCGAGCACACGATTGAGTGAGGAGAGGTGGCCCGAGGACGACGAACAATTGCTCATCCTTCAATTTGTTTTGAGTTAACCTAGTAAATGTAGTTAAATCTAGTTATCCCCAGTTAAACCAGTAAACGTAGTTAAACTCAGTTCTCTCAAGTTAAACCAATAAACGTAGTTAAACCCAGTTACGCCAAGTTATACTATTTCAAAAAGTTGTTCTTCATCACCATTCATATATATTTCCACATATGAAACCACAAATTTATGGGTTAATACCCTATTAGACTAACACAACATGTAATTTCAGCTGTGGGTATCTAAGATTCATAATTAAAATCTCTAAAACTAAACTCAATCACTATTTTGAATCCCTAAATCCCTAACCCAAAATTAAAGAAAGAAGAAGATGAAGAAAAACAAGAAGAAGAAAGTATACAGATGAGCAGAAGGGAAGTTCTGAGCATAAGAGAAGAATCTGAATTGCTTGAGTAAAGAAGAATATGGAGACGAAGGATATTTTGGTGGGGAATGGTGGATGGATCGCGAAGAAGGCGATGGGTTTAATTTTTTTTTTTTAAATAACAATAAGGGCAAAATCGTTTTATCATTTTTTCATTAAAGAAATGGGACACACCAGATCATTTTGTCAATTGCAGATTATCTTTTTTTCCAATGGGACACAAGAGATGATCGTCCACTAAGTCCTCATGCAATACATTCCTCCAGAAACATAAAGCCGACAAGCGAACAAACCTCCGGAACCAAAAAATAAAGACATAAACTATTAAGTGCACCTTCCTAAGAAATAAAACCAATAAAATAGCAATCTCCGCAGCTGGAAAGATCAAGATAGAAATCAAACAAAGATCCAAACAGATAAGGTTTGAACGTCTTGAGATTCAAAACTCTTACAGAAAAGAACATGAAGCCCCTGCTGAACTTGTGAGACCACCAAAATGTCCAAACACCAAAGACCAAAAAGACAAGAAAAAACACAAACAACATGCGCCCAGGAGATACTTGACTTTTGGAAGATTCTAAAATTTTTTCAATGACACAAAAAGGAGGCATAGACGAATGATTTCGGAGAGAAACACTAAGAAGCCAATACCAATGAAACCTAATTATAACTTGTAACATGAATGCGGCCTGGAAAAACCACCAGAAGACAAACACAAAGACTATAAACAGAGGCCTAAAGGGAACCGGCTAAACCAAGCTCATCCACAAAGGCTTTACCAACCAAAACTAAGTAAAAACAGTACACAAAACCGTAAGGAGGCAACCGATTGATCCTACCTCTGACCGTCTGAAAACAAAAGTACAGGGACATCATAAACACAACCACGAGAACCTACCGCTATCCTAACCAAACCCCCAACCTAAAAAAAAACTAGTAAAGAGAACTGGTTAAACCAAGCACAACCAAGGCCCGAGGACTGATACTAGAGCCTAAGACCCTAGCCAGCAAACCAACACCAAGGTGGAGTCTAACCGCTCAAAACTAGGAGCATTGATCAGAGCAGAGCCGCAGTGGCTGGAGGAGGAGACTACACGACCATATCTGCAAAGGACAGCTATGCTAACCTTGACAAAACTGAAAAGGACAAGCACAGAAGAGCCTCCACACTGTTGACCGAAGATCGCGCCTAAGCTACATCATATGAGAGCACAACGACCACACACCAATGATAAGAAAATCATAAACAGAAGCAACCACATATTCTGCCTCGGTAGTGGAAAGAGTGACTATTGGTTTCTTCTTAGATAGCCAAGCCACTGCTGCATTGTCCATCATAAGCACATATCCTGAAGTGCTTATCCTGCTTTCTGCATCACCAGCAAAATCATTGACTATATCGGTAGATAACTCTCTATTATACCTCTTTTATACCATATGCCATAACTCATTGTGCCCTTCAAGTATCTGAGAACCTTCTTAGCTCCATGTAGATGTAAAGTGGTTGGTTTAGACATGTATCTGCTCAACAAACTCATTGAAAATTGCAGGTTAGGTTTTGTTGTTGTGAGATACATAAGACTTCTAATGATTTTCTTGTAGTAATTTTCATCAACTCTTTCCCCATCTTCATCCAAATCCACTTTATTTTCAGGAACCATTGGATTGTAGATGCAATCATCCATGTCAAAGCGCTTTAGAACTTCAAGGGCATACTTAGTCTGAGATATATGAATCCTTTATTGTGTCTGCATCACCTCAATTCCCAGAATGAATCTCATTTTCCCGAGATCAAACATGTCAAACTCATTCTCCATAGAAAATTTGAAGTCTCTCATCATTGCAACATCATCTCCTGTATAGATTAAGTCATCCACATATACACTAATAATCCGAATGTTATCTTTCTTGTTGGTCTTGATGAATAGTGTTTCTTCATTTGGAGATTTCACAAAATCTTCTTTAAGAAAATATTCTTCAATTATGCTAAACCAAACTATTAGAGCTTGATTCAGGCCATACAATGCTTTGTGAAGCTTTTAGACTTTATCTTCACTTCCTTCCACTTCATATCTCTTTGGTTGTTGGATGTATAACTCTTCTTCAAGAATTCCATGGAGAAATGCAGATTCAACATCAATTTGGTAAATGTCCCAACCTTTTTGAGCAGCCTTAGATATGATAAGTCTAATAGTGTCCATCCTTGCAACCAGAGCATAGACTTCAGTATAGTCAATCCCATGCTCTTGTGAGTAACCTTTTGCTACAAGGCGTGCCTTGTATTTACTCACTTCTCCAAGTTCATTCAGCTTTGTCTTGTAAATCCATTTCACCCTAATGCATTTAGCTCCCTCTAGAAAACCTACTAACTTCCATGTTTGGTTCCTTTCAGTTGAGTTGATTTTTTCATTCATATATTCTTTCAACTTTAGTCTATTTTCTGCTTCTTCAAAAGTCAGAGGATATGTTGGGTTTATCTCCATCATGTTAACTTCAAATTATTCATCTATATCTTCGTTTCCAGTAACATAATCTCTAAGATATACTGGTGGCCTTGTTCTTATGTCCTCCTAATTCCAACATGTTGAGTGTTCTGTACTTCTCATGTTGTTTCTGCATTCTCTTCTGCAACTATTTATGCATTAACTTCTACTGCATTGTTTGGTTCTTCTCTGTCATTATCTTCACCATCATTTTCTTCCGATATTATATCATCATTCCAAGTTAAATCAGTTTCTTATTGATCTTGATCTTCTTCCCAGTTCCAGCATTTTAATTACTCAAACACCACATCCTTTCTCACTATAACCTTCTTTCTCTTTGGCTCATATAAGCAATAGCCTTTTGATTCTTCTGAAACACCAAACAAAATACATGGTGTGCTCTTGTAATCAAGTTTCCCATGTTTTTCATCTGATATGTGAATATGAGCTATGCTTCCCCACACTCTAAAGTGTTCGACATTGGGTTTTACTCCACTCCAAGCCTCATGTGGTGTAACATCTTTCACAGCTAGTATTGGACAACTATTCAAGATATATAATTTCCAATTTATAGCATCTGCCTAATACACTTTAGGTACTTTACGAGATGACATCATAGATCTTACCATGTTCATTACTGGACAGTTGTTTCTCTCTGCAACACCATTTTGTTGTGGTGTGTAGGTTGCGGTCAACTACCTTCTAATGCCATGATTCTTACGGTATTTAGAAAATTTATGTAATATGTACTCCCCTCTCCTACCATTCCTTAAGAATTTTATGATTTTTTGTGATTCAGTATCAACTTTCATCTTGAACAACTTGAAGTGATTGAATGCTTCTAACTTTTCCCTGAGGAAATACACCCAAGTATTTCTGCTGAAATCATCTATGAAACAAAGAATATGCCTTTTAACACTAGATGATTTTTGGTTTATTGGACCACAAATGTCTAAGTGTATGAGCTCTAAGACTTCTTTAGCTCTCCATGTACTCTTCTGGGGAATGGGCATTCTTGGCTGTTTTCCGACGAAGAAATCTGAACAGGTGAATTTTTGTGCATCTAAACTTGGTAATCCTCTTGCCATGTTCTTGTTTTGAAGAATTTTCATTCCTTTGTGGCTGAGATGGCCATATCTCTCGTGCCACAATATGCCTGTTTCCTCTGAAATTTTCTGCAGACACTGTTGATTGCTTCTTTCAGCTCCATCATTCTGATCAATAAGCATAAACATCATGTTCATACTCATATGACTATCTGCTATCAAACCATTTTCATCATGATAAATCTTGCATGATCCTTTGCGTATAATGATTGTCAGTTTTTTCTTTTGAAGTTGTCTAAGACTCAGAAGATTGTTTTTGACTTTTGGTATGTAGTATAAGTCACTTACTATGTATACTGCTCCATTCAGCATCAATTTCACATTTCCTTTCCAGTCACATCCATTCGCTTGTTATTTCCCAGCTTAACAGAATGCTTGAAGTTTTCATTCATGTTTAGAAACAATCTTTGATCTCCACTCATGTGATTTGAACAGCCAAAATCAAGAAATCATGCTCTCTTTTTGAGTTGTCTTGCTGTCCATAATGCACCATCAAATTTTTTCTGCATCAGAAACCTCAACTTCAGGCATATCTTCTTCACTTTCTTCTTCCTCAATGTATTCTGTTAGTAACATTTCTTCCATTTCTTCAAACTGAGCATAATTTGCTTCCACTTCCCACTTTGGGCACTCGTTTTGGAAGTGTCCAAGCTTATGAAATTTGTAGCATTCAACAGTGCTTTTGTTTAAGAAATCTCTTCCTCAACCACATCCTCTGCCTCTTCTATTGAACCCTCTTCCTCTAGTCCTTGTTCCTCTTCCATAGGACACTTTCAAAACTTGATCATATCCTATGTCTTGTCTTTTAAATTTCTATTCATGAACTACAAGTGAGCTATGCAATTCTTCAAGCGTGAGACTTTCAATATCCTTAGATTCTTCTATGGAAACTACCATATACATAAACTTCTTACTCAAGGCTCATAAGATCTTCTCTACTACCTTTGAATCATTCATGATTCCATATTGCTCCTCATTTGATTTGTGATTACAAGAAATCTCTTGAAATACTCCTCCAATGTCTCAATTTCTTTCATTTCCAGCAGTTCAAAATCTCTTCTCAGCTTCTGTAACAGAGATTTTTTCACTCGTTCATTTCCTTCAGATTTCCTTTTCATTGAATCTCAAATGATCTTAGATGTCTTCATGTCCAAGATATGTTCCATCGTAGTCATATTGATGGATTGGTAAAGGTAGTGTTTTATCTTGTGATCATTTGTCTTTGCATCTTCTAGTTGTGCTCTTTGCTCTACTATGAACACTATTGTTGTTGACACATCATCAAAACGATCTCAACTAGAGTCCACAACCCTTTAGCTCTCAAGAAGTTATCCATAACTTCTGTCCAATGATCCCATTGACCATGGAACTCTGGCAACTTCATTTTATCATCTCCCATCTTTTTGCTCGTTGATCTGAAACTGCAGTTTCAAGTTAAGATTTCAACAGAGCTCTGATACCAATTTGTATAATCTAAAGTTCTTGTTTTTGATTACTGAAAACTCTAATTCATTCAATAATAAGATTTGGCTTAAATAGCTTTACATTGGAATCGAAAAACAAAGACTACGAATAACTAAACCACTAGCACACTAACTGATCGTGTCATAGACTTTAGGGAATATAATTGACTTTAAATATAAAACATAGACTACTTCAAACTTAAACCTCAACGACTTCTTTATCTCCCGCTTCAATTTGCTCCAACACACACATTCTTAAGTTGTTAAGAAAAACCACAAATTTTTTTGTTCCAAAATACTACAAAATTGTTTTGTTCCGAAAAAACCACAAAATTTAAATAGCTTTACAACTTCATATAAGAACCTTAACCCTCGAAAACCAAACCCTGTCCCTTTAAAACTAAACACCAAACTCTATTTAGTGAACCCAACCTAAAAATTTAAATTATGAACCCTTCAAATTTATTTTTTATGTTTGCAGTATTTTTTAAAAAATAATTTAATTGTATTTTTGGAACTTTTTGGAATGCGTTGTATTTTTGGAGTTTGAACATCTTTTGGTGGTATTTTAAAGAATTCATCTTTAATATTTAAGTTCACATCAACTTGAATGCTTTTAAACCAAAAAATTGTAGAAGAAAATAAGAACAAGGTACATATTCGATGTTATTTATGTATTTAGATTAATTTCTACCACATTTTAGTTCCATATAATATCGATAATTTTGGCATTCTAGGTTCCTTGTGGTTTGCTGTTGGTTATAAGATATTTTAAGTTAAGAAAATAGATATTTTAAGTTGTTTAATTTGAAATAAGGTACTTTATTTTATATGTGTGAATTTATTCCGAATTTTATTTTTAAAAGATAGAATTATAAATTAGTGATGTATATATTCAAATTTTAATTTTCTGTAAATCAAAGAATTATATAGTAATAAAAAAGAAAAAAATATTTGTTTTATGCTTATTTTTTTAAGCTAGCGTTTCATGTAGACTAAAATTGTTGTACCTTTTCATATACCTTCGTAGACACTTTTATTCACAAAATTACCAAATGAGTAATAAGTTTTCGATATTGACATAAAATTTTGTTATGGGCTCATAAATTATTTCTATAAATGTAGGGTGTTGTATTTGTGAATGAAAGTTGTTACGATCACTGGTTCATAAACTGTTCTCATGAATGGAAGGGTTGTCTTTGTGGATGAATCGAGTCATACGTGAAAGATTGGTAGAGCACACAAGTATAACTAGGTTGAGTTTGAACGATTATTAAGCACACAATTATTTATTTATTTAACTTGTTCAATAAGTTATTACAACACAATAACCTTATTAGCTTAAAACTAACCCAACCCAAACTGTTCTTTCTCACAAGATCTAAAATCTCTCAAACAAACTCACAACTCTCACCTTTTAACCTAAAAGATTGCAGCTCAAAAGTATTAATGTTTCTCTACACTTTTGAGCCTTTAAATAACATTATAACCCTAAACAACACTTTCCAAAAATTTCATAAGTTCCTTTTTCTTCATACTCGTAAACTTCCTTTTTCTTGTCTACATCCCAGCTTTCCTTTTCTTGTCAGCCCACTGTAGTCCAACTGCATCTCCTTAGAACAACATCGTCTTGTCTTCTTCTGGTTCATATCTTCATGTCCCTTTCAATCTCCCCAAAAACCCTTTTTGATTCAGTTTGATAATCAAGCAACTCATATTTAATCATGTGTAAAAACAACAACACACGAACACACAACAAAAATCAAATATACGCAGCCAGACACAGATAGTCATAAACTATTATGTTAATGCAAAATATGCAGACAACAATGTTCAAAATATTATAACCACAAAGGCTGATCCAAAAAAAAGTTTGTCTGTCACTCAACATAAACCGAAACTGCATAAACATAACATAAACATAAGGACTAATTCAGACTTTAAAAATCTACTTCATCTTCTGCTTGTGGTACTTGATCCGCTTCCTGTTGTTCTCCCCCTTCTTGGTAGCACAACTTAATCAAAAATATCCAATAAAGATATGAGTGAGAAACAAAAAAGACAAAGGAACTTACCTGCAAGTGCCTGTTGTAACAGTTGAACATTTGGACTTGGTGCATGCACAGGAGAAGGCACGGACGATGGAATCTAAGGTGCGACAGGAAAAAAATGAGAAGGGGTGTGGAACGCAGGAACCAAGGATACCGGAGGAGAAATCACTGCATGAGAAGGCGGCACAGGAGTCTACTTAGCATAGAGAACCAGAGGTAGTGTGCAGAAATCAATAGTTTCATCTGGTGATGCGACATGTGCAGTGACATCAACAGGTCCTAGGGACTGAAACGACTGTTGGGAAGAAGAATCAGAGACAAACATCATGGAGGATTGAGCAACCAGTCGAGAAATACCCGAGAGAAATTTGTTCATTACGCCAAGTGACTGTTCAATTGTGACCAAAAAGTTAGGTTTTGTAGGGACTTGGAGAGTCGCGACTGTTCATGTCACGAGACAACCCTAGAAATAAAGAGTCATCTTTCCGCTTTTAGGCGAGTAATACCAAAATGGGCCTAGTGGGCCAGCTTTTGTGTCCACAGAAAGAGAGCGTAGGCCCAAACATGAACTACAAGCCACTTTTAGCCAAAACACTACGACAAATATTATTCACGTGTTAGGGACATTTTTTCCTGTGAGCAACACAATTTTAAGACACAAATAGACATTAGACAACCACTGAATATAATAAGAAACTAGTGAGAACATGCAGATAAATAGAAATCACAGAGTAGTAAAAAGTTGTGCACAACATCTACCAAAACCATTAGACAATGGGTGGTGCACATGAGACTGACCAGGATTCACAACATTGGATACGAGATGAGTTTATAACAGAGACTAGTCTTTCATATTGGCATGCCTTAATCCAACAATACACTCATTTTCAACCTTCTGAGATCACACAAGGCAGCTGGAATTTCCTTTGGGTAAGCATATTCTTGAGCATCATCACATGACTTGTCAGATGCTCAAGATAAACGAATGTTGGTAGATGCCCAATATATATATTTAAATTTTGGCAACATATGTGTGATACCCACAAGGGGCTCTTTGACCTCCTTGTGAAAATCTCAACTGTACGAGTGATTATACATGACGGCATGACATGTAGCTCTTTTCCTCTGTTCATCAAGTTAGTTAGCTCGAACCTTTATCTTATTGTAAGTCCTAGTCATACCTTAGTGGTGCATTTTTTGTTTTAAAATTCACAGACCCCAATAGATTTGCGAAGATCCACAAATCTATTGAAATCCAATGGTTTGGTAAAGATGTAAGCGAGTTGAAGTTCTATGCTCACGTGTTCTATCATCACAACTTTGGCTTCTACCAGTTCTCGTATAAAATGGTGCCTTATATCAATGTGCTTCGTTTGTGAATGTTGTACATGGTTTTTAGAAATATTAATTGCACTTTGATTGTCACAGCGAATTAGCATTGAGCCTGTAGCATATCCATAGTCATTGCTCATCTGTTTCATCCACAACAGCTGAGTAAAACAGCTTCCCAAGGCAATATACTCAGCCTCAGCAGTTGACAATGACACACAGTTCTGTTTGCAACTCAACCATGCAATTAGGTTGTTTCCTAGAAAAAATCCTCCACCACTGGTACTTCTTCTATCATCTAGGCTTCCTGCCCAGTCAGCATCTTAATATCCTGCAAGATTGGGGTTGCTGTCCTTAGTGTAGTACAACCCGAGATTTGAGGTTCCTTTGACATATTTAACTATCCTCTTTAGTGCCTTGAGATGAGACATCTTTGGTTGAGCTTGATATCTGGCACACACACTCAAACTAAGACTGATATCAGGTCTACTTGCTGTGAGATACAACAGGCTCCCAATAATACCACGATATAACTTTTGATTCTACATCTTCACCATCTTCATCCTTTGACAGTTTACATGTAGTGCTCATTGATGTTCTGGCAACCTTGCATGTGTCTAATCCAAACCGTGACACCAAGTTCTTGGCATATGTGCTCTGTGAAATAAACACGCCGTCATCCTTCTGTTGAACCTACAGGCCAAGAAAATATGTTAGTTCACCACACATACTCATTTCGAATTCCTGTTTCATACACTGAACAAAATTAAGCACAAGTGACGAGTTAGTAGACCCAAAAACTATGTCATCCACATAGATTTGAACTACCAAGATATCACCATCCTTTGAATAATGAAACAGAGTTTTATCCACACTTCCTCTGGTATATCCTTGTTCTAGCAAAAAGATTGTCAGCCTCTCATACCAAGCCCTAGGAGTCTATTTGAGCCCATACATAGCTTTCTTCATTTTGTACACATAATCTGGGANCTCATTTAAGAAAACACATTAAACATCCATCTGGTGCAGTTTGAATCCCATCACACATGCCATGCCAATTAGGAATCGAATGGATTCAAGACGTGCTACTGGTGCGAAGGTTTCATCAAAGTCAATTCCTTCAATCTGTGAGTACCCTTGAGCTACCAGTCTCACCTTGTTGCGTACTACATGTCCTTTTTTCATCAATCTTGTTCTTGAATATCCACTTGGTACCTACCACATTTACATTCTCTGGTCTTGGGACCAAGGTCCATACATCACTTCTTGTAAATTTCTCCAGCTCTTCTTACATTGACACTATCCAATATTCATCTTGCAAAGCCTCCACATGTGTCTTTGGTTCTATTGATGACACAAAACAAGAGTATCCCATCATTTCTCGAAAGTTTATCTGCTTCTTTCTGGTGACTCTCCCATCAATCACATTTCTAATTACATCCTTTTCAGAGTGATTATGATGTACACTAGAATTATTCATTTCCTGTGGTACCTCAGATTCCTTTCTGTTTTCTTCATCTTCAATACCATCTAATGAATGTGTTTATTTTTCTACTGATAGATCCAGTCTTGTGATCCCCTCAGAGATGTGTTGCAGATCATCAAACACAACATTCACAGTTTCCATCACAGTTCTGGTTCTTTTGTTAAATACTTTGTAAGCTGTGCTGACAACAGAGTACCCCAAAAAGATTCCTTCATCACTTTTGGCATCAAATTTTCCCAGTTGGTTTTTGTCATTGAGTATGTAGCACACACATCCAAAGACATGAAAGTAATTCACACTGGGAGGTTTCCCTTTCCACAACTCATGCGGTGTGGTGGATGTACCTTTCCTAACATACACGCTGTTAATGATGTAGCATGATGTGCTCACAGCTTCAGCCCATAAATGTTTTGCTACTTGATTTGCATGCAATATGGATCATGCCATTTCTTGTAAAGTTCTATTCTTTCTCTCTACTACCCCATTCTGCTGAGGTGTTCTAGGCGTAGACATTCGATGCATTATTCCTTGATCAACACAAAACTTCTCGAATGTTTCATTTAGAAATTCTCCTCCCCTATCACTCATGATGCTTTTGATAGCACCTTTTTCATTCTTAATCTGAAGTGCTAAGATCCGAAAATTTCAATCGTTTCAGATTTTTCTCTTAGAAATCTCACCCATGTGTATCTGGTGTAATCATCTAGCAGTACAAAGATATACCATTTTCCAGATATACTTTCAACCTGAATGGATCCCATGTGATTCATATGAACTAAATCAAGTGGACCTTTGGTAGTTATCTCAGCAACCTTGGGATGATGAACCCTGATATGTTTTCCTTTTGAGCAAGGTCCGCACACAAAGCTATCATCATTCTTCAACTTTGGTAGTCCTCTGACAAGTTCATGATTCACCAGTTTGAGTAACGTCTTGACATTCACATGACCTAACTTTCGGTGCCACAGATCAAGTTGACTAGGAGCTGCTGCTATGAGACATTGTTCATTTGGCTTCCACATGTAACAGTTACTTCCAGTTCTGATTCCTTGAAGTTTCACATCTCATGTGTTGTCCACAGCATGACACTGTTTCTTTGTGAAGGTCACAGCCAGGCCTTCATCACACAGCTGGCTAATACTAATAAGATTTGCAGTAAACCCTTCAACTAGGAATACTTCTTGCAATTTTGGGTTGTTGTCACCTGTAGTGTCACCTTTTCCCCAGATTTTTCCTTTAGCTCCCCCACTAAATGTGACCTTCCCAACATTAGTAGATTCCACATCTTTTAAGGATTCTGTTCTTCCTGTCATGTGTCTTGAACAACCACTGTCAACGTACCAGGCACTATCGTGCCCCTGTAACACTTACTTCAGAAGTTAGTGCTGAGTAGCAATACAAAAACTCTTTTCTTACCCAAACGTGGTTCCTATACCGCTTATCAACATGATAGGCTCGTTCATGTAATACTTGAAAAATCCTCTCATGGCACCACTCACATTCAAGTTTACAGTGTCCCTATTCCTTGCAGTAGCTACATTTAAATGAACCACGATTGTATCTTCTCCTTGCACCTCTGGCATTAGAAGTTCCTTTCTTGTGATGTGACACAACTGGTGTTTTGCTTCGAATGTCTGGTACATTACCACTGGCCTTCACAAATATGGTAGTCTTACTTGTGCTCCCTTCATACCCTAAACCATGATTACCATGTCTTCCCATCATGAGTAGTTGATCAAGATCTTGAGTTCCTTTTGAGAGCATCTTGATTTGCTTTAACTGATCACTTAGTTGGTTTTGTAACAGCCTGTTTTGTTCCTTTTCATCAAGCAGCTCTGTCCTCAGAATATCCACAACTTCCGTAAGAGTCTGATTTTCAACTCTCAATTCTTTATTCTGCATCTGGCATGCTGTCAATGCAACACACAGTTCACCTTCTTCTGTGGGTATCTCTTCACATTCGGACTCAGTGTCTGAGTTTTGTTCAATGATTCCAACATAGGCCACAAAGTTCAGCATCTCATCTCCGCTGCTCTCTTCTGAATCCGTGTCATCACTACCATCATCTTGACTGACAAACGACTTCTCCTTATGCTTTTGTGTGTTGATACATTCAGATTTTACGTGCCCAAACCCTTTGCACTCTTGACACTTGATGATTTCTTTCTTTTTAAGATTCGGACAATCTGCCTTATAGTGACCAAAACCCTTGCACTCATGACAATGTATATCACTCCTTCGATAATTCATATCCATGTCTGTTTTCATCTCAGGTTTAGCTTGATGAGGGGAATCACGATATTGTCCTCGATCAAACTACTTGAAGTACTTTTGACAATGAGTCCCACCATATCCTCGAGAGTGTCTGAAGTCTGTGGCTCTGTTGCTGTGAACGCCACACTACCTTTCTTTTTATGTTCTTCTTGTTTGATTTCAAGTTCTCGAGCTTGCATCATCCCCATAACCTGCCCAAATTCCATTTTATCCGAGTTTTTGGCAATTTGAAGTGCTGATTTGTGAGACTGGTACTGACTTGGGATACACCTCAAAAACTTCGTCACAAGTTTTTTGTCCTTGTAGGTTTTTCTTAAAGCATCAGATGCATTGGCAATATATGACAGTTTCCCACTGAACTCTTCGATGCTTTCATCCTCTCCCATCTTTATTCTTTCAAATTCCGAGGCCAATAAGTCCATTCTTGTTCTTCTAACATCATCAGTTCCTTCATATGTAGCATGAATAATGTCTTATGCTGATTTTGCAGTCTTGCAACCTTGTACACGTTTGAACTGATCTTTTGTTAGTGAACACCAGATAGTGGAGAGAGCTTTTGAGTTATATTTGGATCTGAGTTTCTCAGCCTCTGTCCACTCACTTGATTCTCTTTCAATCCATTCTCCTTTTTCGTCCTTTTTAACTGGTACCGTCCATCCTGAGGTAACAACATTCCAAGCTTCCTCATCTATCCCTTTGAGTAACTCACGGATCTGGACTTTCCACCATCCAAAATTGTCGGGATCCAGTAGTACCGAACGGGTCATAGGTAGTTGTGTGTTCTCCATTCTTTGTCACAGGATCTACACCTGTTTGTGAAAGATTTCGTGTCTTTCGTGAAGTGCCCGCTCTGATACCAATTGAAAGATTGGTAGAACACACAAGTATAACTAGATTGAGTTTGAACGATTATTAAGCACACAAGTCTTTATTTATTTAACTTGTTTAATAAGTTATTACAACACAATAACCTTATTAGCTTACAACTAATCCCAACCCAAACTGTACTTTCTTACAAGATCTAAAATCTCTCGAACAAACTCACAACTCTCACCTTTTACCCTAAAAGATTGCGGCTCAAAAGTGTTAATGTTTCTCTACACTTTTGAGCCTTTAAATAACATTCTAACCCTATACAACACTTTCCAAAAACTTCATAAGTTCCTTTTTCTTCATACTCGTAAACTTCTTTTTTTCTTGTCTGCATCCCAGCTTTCCTTTTCTTGTCAGCCCACTTTAGTCCAACCGCATCTCCTTAGAACGACATCGTCTTGTCTTCTTCTGGTTCAGATCTTCATGTCCTTTTCAATAAGAACCATGATTGTGTTCTAATATTATGAATATGTGTCATTTGATGAAATTTTCATTATCATTACATGTTTGTAAGATTGCATGATTCTACATAGTGAGGTCCATTTTGTGTGAATAATTATATGGATTGGTGAATATGTGGCATGAACCATAAATACCTGCCACTGTCCGTGAACCTATATCATGAACGGTGCATATATTTGATGTATCTTCGGAATATTTCTAGTGATTGCGCATATTTTTAATAAAAATAAAATTGGTACGTCAAAAATAAATTAGTTGTAGCCATTAATGTTAAATATTCCAAAGAACATCCCAATACAATCATTTAACACATCATAATAGTCGGGTGAATACATGATAATATGAATTGCAAATAGCATATGCTTTACGTGAATGATATATATGATCAATGAATATAGTACTTTGAATTGTCAATACATCTCATGAATGGTGAATGAAATTTTTGAATAATGAATACAACTCGTGAATAGTTAAAACCTGCATAGTGCCCTTTAATAGGGTGTCTGATATCCCATAAATCTTTGTAGATATGTTAGCATCGTGTATCCTGTTGTCATTTCTCATTTTCACTTAAACCTATAAACAACATACAGAAATTGGGCATGAGAAGAAAACATTGATTTGTAGAAACCCCAAAACCGAGTTCAAATCAAAGAACTCCGAAAACACCCTACATCTAATTACTATTTCCTAATCAAAGAAGATAATCTTTGGGAAAAACACACAATAATATTGATGAGACAAATAAACCGGAACACTAAATACTCTCTTAATCCAAAAACCCTTGCGAAAACCAAAACTCGAATACTTTTTTGAAAATATCATAGCCAAAATGAGAACGAATGGACACAAATCTAAACGGTACCTCACAAATGGGAATTGACGATGAAATAGTATCTCCGACCAATTTTTGTCATCAAAGAAGATGACGTCTTTCAGAACGAGGCAAACTCCCAATATCGTATTTGGTGTCGTTGATATTGAGGAAAGTTCGATATTGTTTTTTGCTTAATTTCTTCTTTAAATTTGTAATATGTTTTAAAAGTTAATATATTAATTCAATTAAATTTCTTTAAATAATATAGTTCGCAGTAAATATTAAATTAATAAGTGATTGACATATGGGTATACTAGATGATTAGCTCAACCTCAGAGCACCTATATTTAAAAAATTGTGCCTAAACTCAAGATTCTTTCTTTCAATCTTAGGGGATCCATTCGGTGCCGACTTTATCATATGTTTTAACTAGATGAATAAAGTGAGAGAATGAGCCGCTTGATATGGATTATCAATTATAAAAGTTCTAAAAGTATGATACATGGTTTCATCAAAGAAAGATGCAAATGGATCAGAGTGTTCAAACAAGTCAACCAAAGTTGAAGAAGTACGATGACAAATCAACAAGAAAATAAATAACCTAAGAGAGAAAGACGAGAGAAGGCAGAGTAAATACCTCCGATTTGTAGAAGGATGAAGATTGAGAAAGAAGAATATCTAGGGAGTATATATAGAGATAATTAGTGTTTATCGAGAAAAGTAATGATGACGCCTACTATGTCGTTATGGAATCTACACATGAAATAATCACTTATATCTAGGGACTCTTGAGATCTCAACCAAGAATTTGACTAAGGCCCCGATTGGAAGTGCTTATAGTAAAGAAGAAGCTGTATGCAGCATAAGCAGTATGCTGCAGAAGCTGTATACTCTTGTTTAATAGACATAATTTACTGATTGGTAGAGCAAAATGCGATTATATAAAAAATTGCATCTAACTATTTGAAAAATATTTATTTTAAAGTA
>OVBE01002084.1:0-32464 GCA_900406425.1 Iberis pinnata | reverse complement strand
GCTCATAATACATATGATCAGTAGCATAACAACTAAATGTACAATAAAAAAGAACTTGTCTGTCCTTTGACAATATCTTTACGTACTTCTTCGTCTTTGATAGTATCTCCGCCTATAACATTCCCATCATGTGTCAACAATTTCTCTGTTTTATGTCCACGAATAATTCATCAACAACCCTCAGTTTGTCAACTATGTATGTGCAATATATAAAGGATATAAAATTTATAGTTTCGATATTCACTTGAGCAGCCACTTTATCAGTCCCAACTCCTTCACCGCGACTGGACTCCTTTACTTGTCCTTCTATTATCTCCTCGTCTTGGAATCCTTTACCACAATTTGTATCCCCATCATGTGTCAACAACATATGTGTTTTAAGTCTATGAATAATTCATCAACAACCCTCAATTTTTCCACTATGTATGTACTGTATATAAAGGATATAAAACTTACAGCTTCAATATCCACTTTAGCAGGCTCTTTATTAGTCCCAACTCCTTCACCGCCACTGTTATTCCCATCATGGCACAACATCATCTGTATTTTATGTCCACGATCAAATCATCAACAAATCTCAGTTTCTCCACCATGTATGTGCAATTTATAAAGGATATTATACTTACGGTTTCATCTTTCCTGGATTCATGTTCTGCTTCAATATCCACTTGGGCATACTCTTTATCAGTCACAACTCCTTCACCGCCACTGGTATTGCCATCTTGGGAGAACATCATCTGTATTTTATGTCCACAATCATTTCATCAACAACTCTCAGTTTCTCCACCATGTATGTACAATATATAAAGGAGATAAAACTTACAGTTCCATATTTTTCGGGTACCTGTTGAGCTTCAACACTGTGTACGGTCACGAGCGTAAAGCCTTCTCGGAAGTCTATCCGCGTCAAACTTTATTGCATCAACATCGTGTACCTAGTATTTCTCCTTAGAAGATGAAGCGACTTTTTTCCTTTCACTCGGCCTGCCAGTGTCAGGGTTGACGGTGACAATCGGAAGAGAACTTCTTTCTCCGGTGGTCGGCTCTTTTTCTTTCAGACGCGGTGACTTTCTTGTCTTTCTCCCCTCAGATATCACCACCGCTAATGAAAAAAAACGAAGTGTAACATTAAAGTTTTGAGAGAGATTTATGTGATCTAGGATTAAAATGCCAATTTTTCTTTCTCTTTGCGGTTACTCTGAATAAGAAAGAGAGAGAGAGAAGATGAAACGTGTAGCATAGGAGAAGAAAGAGTTAATGGGTTTTCATTAAAAAAATTCAATTTACATTTATGTCAAATCCAAGGTCATAAGCGTCATTTTGCTCGATATAATATGGCACTCTCTACAATGTTTGACCAATATGGTATTCATTACGATATGTGTACCGATTATGGTACTAGACATAATTTATTCTTACTTTTATGTGATTATCTCTGGTTACTATGGTCCCTCTTCGTTGTTTGTTAGTTTAGCCTCTACTTTTACTTTGTATCAAAACATCACTATTTTTGTATGCATTTTCCAGTGTTTTTCTTATAAAAAAAAAATCTACCTCCAATTTTCAGAGATAAAAGGCCTATTTGTCCCTTTAAGTTAAAAAAAAAAAATTATTTAACCTAAATTGATCTAACTAACCTCCTCCTTTAATGATATAATGATATGCCAATTTTACCCTTCTATCAATTAAAAAAAAAAGAAATAAAAATCAAATTAGCCTTAAACGCTATCCAACCACTTTATCTACTGACACACCTACCTTCTTCTCCATTTTCTTTTTCAATTTTTGTCACGCTCAACTCGAATTCGGATTTTTCCTCTCTTCTGCTCATAAATCTTTAGGTATTCCTTCTTATTCATCTTCTTCCTTTGTTTAGTTGTTTAATTTCGAGTTAGGGAGGTAGGGATTTCGCCTTAGGGAATCAAAGTTTAATGGAAGGGGACAACATAGATATCTTCCATTTGGAGTGAGAAAACCAGAGTTGTTTGCAACATGTAAGAGAGGACGGAGAAACTGGAATTAATTTTCATAAATGAGCGGATAGGAAATAATCGACTTTAAAATGAGGGTATGTTCCTCTTAACACAAAATATGAACCATGGGAACAATATGCTTGTTGGAGAATGTTCCTTACAACTCACAAGATCAAAATGATACAGGTGAAGATGTTAGGTATGCAAAATATCACGGTTTGTTTATAGTAGTTTGGGAATTTTAGATGGGAAGATGGCATTGATCTTTATAGTAGGTTGAAAAATTTTAAAGCAAGAAGACATTCCAAGATTTAGTAGAAAGAGTTGTGCATCAAAAGTGTTTTTAGGTTGCTAAAATTAAATCTACACCTATGTTATATGTGTTAAAGTATAGCGGTGGTTCATGCAAATGTCCAATACAAGTTTTCATATGGTTTTTTGGTTAGAACCTATAACAAGATGCATACTTTCTCTCGTATTACTACGAATACAAGGAAGAACAAAAAAAGGACAAACCAAGATTAGTTTCGAATATTTTGCATGATGATTATCCAAGCCTATTCGACTTGTCGAGTCCAAAAATATCATATATTGGTTCAAGGGAGACTTGGAGTTAACGTTTCATACTCTACTACCTTGAGGGAATAAAAAGTTATTTCTGATGTGCAAGATAGTCCAGAGAATAGTTGTTTGATGTTGCCTTCTTATTTGCACATGCTAGAGTAAATGAAAATACGATAACACGAGTAGAATGCGATGATTTTTAGCATCTTTTCATCGCATTGGAGCTTGGATCGAAGGCTTCCAAGCAATGAGAAAAGTTATCATCGTGGACAGAACCTACCTTGAGACTTCTTATGATGGAGTTCTAATTGTTGCAACGGCTCAGGATCCAGATGCTTACCATTATCCCCATTGCTTTCGGGGTAGTTGGTGGTGAGAAAGATGCAACTTGAAGATGGTTTCTTAGTATGTTGAAAACTGTGGTGCTAGATGATCTTAAGCTTGTGTTTATTTTTTATCAAAATGCAATTATCATCAAGACAATACGTGATGTTTATTTGATATCTAAGCATGGGTATTGTATATACCATGTGTCCCTAATGTGAAGTTACTTGTTCATGGTGTTGACGATGATGTGGTTTCAATGAAGTTTAGAGAATGCGCCTATGTTGATATAGAGGTTGAGTTTATAACACTATATGAGGCTTTAACAAAAATGTATCCTGAAGTAGGCGAGTATTTAAATGAAACTTTTGATGAGAAAAAATAGGCTAGACGTTATTTTCCAGGGGAAATGTACAACATTGACACCACAAACTTTGTTGAATCTATCAATGATTCCTTTAGAGAAGCGAGAAAATATTTGTCATTACTGATGCTTGATGCGATTATTGCAAAAAAAAATTGTGTGATCTAACAAGCATAGGAAGAGTGCTGGTGAAGGATCATCTATACAAAAGTTGGTGCCTTATGTTCATTATATTGATGCACACAAGATATCAGGCTGCAAAGTTGTTACTGGCACGTGATTGAGCTAGACAGCTTTCACCTTGAATACAATGTATTTAAAAAAGATGAGAAAACTCATTTGGTTGATTTGAGAATGAAATCTTGCTCTTAATTATTTGGATATATGCATATATCTATGTGAGTATGCAATTGCTAGTCTCGACACACATGGAGATAAAGAGGTTGATGTTGATTTGCATAGTTTTTGCTCCAAATATTATTTGACGTAGCAGTGGATATTGATGTATTACTAAACGATTTATCTAGTATGTCATACCTCTGAGTGGAATATTACCGATGATATTAAATCTTCATGTGTTTTACTTCAGCATTATATAATAAAGAAAGGAAAAAGACAAAAGGCTAGGTTACTTATCTTTGTTTGTAAAAGGGATACAAAATATTTCTACTTGTGTATTTGGTTACTAGCTAATTAGCTTATAACATCTCTTTTTTGTCAAACAGCCTATAACGTCTATATTGTCAAATTGTTTTTGTTTATATTCTGATGAATGTAGTGAAATGAACCTAATCTAAAAATCTTATTTCGAGTTTGTTTTTGTTTAAAATTTTTCCACTCTTACACATATACACGATGGAATTTCATAAAAGCCCACAAACGTAACTTTATGTTTTAAAAATACTACACTCTCAATTGTTTCAAAAATACTAAAAATGTTTTTCTTACAAAATACCAAAAATTACAAATTTAGTTTTAAGAGTGTATAATTTAAATTTGGGGTTTGGATTAACTAATCAGAATTTAGGTTCAATTTTTAAGTGGATATAGTTTACTTTTGAGTGTTTAAGGTGTAAATATGAAGTTTTAAAGCTATTTCAAATTTGTGGTTTGTAAAACAAAATAATTATTGTATTTTTGGAATAAACTAAGAGCATAAGGTATTTTTGGAACATACCTATTTTTGTGTTATTATTAAGAATCACATATATATCAAGTTTCAATGCATAATTCTTTAGGTTATTCGGAAACAAAAAATGCTCTAAAAACAAAATTCTATTAATGATTTTGTTGAGAATTTTAAGTTTATTTACAAGTAACTATTTCTGAAAAACTTTTTATCGGGGATACTTATAACACGACTCATATGTTGTTTTGGGTAAAGTATATGACTCAAATGTTGAGACAATATTCATTATTATTGGCGATCGAAACATGCATTGGAAATTCAGAAAATCGGTTTATAAGTTATTTAGATCCAAACAATTTCCTTTTTATTTGTAAAGATGCAATTAATTAGTTGTGGAAATATAATATATATCTAATAAAATTATTGTGGATGTATGATTTGTTGTAGAGAGCGTTGCTTGAAGTGGTTGAGGAAAATATCAATGAAGTCATCTCTACAAAACTCGAGATCAAGTCATCTTCCAATCGCATTAACTGATATGATCTTCCTATGATGATCGATGTTTTGAAGGTGGAGTATATGCTGACTTGAACAGAACCATGAGATTTGCGGAATGATGGATTGAAGGTAGAGATTATGGACGTTATAAACAACAAAGGGATGGAGATCCTTTGAAGTTTAGATAGAGGATTAAAGGATATCGCACCCAACAACCCGATAGACCTTGAGAATCACTCTACAATGGGTTTGCTTGGGAATCACTCCTTAGAGGAATCTGAATCACTCAAAAAAATAAGAAAACACTCTTGTTTATCTCAAACTTGCTTAATGAAACAAAGTGGAGTGGTTCTTACATATAAAAGACTAGAAATGAGTCTTAGACTTCTAAAATTAAAATAAATACATACTTTGAGCATATTTGAATTTTAAAAGAAGGCTTATCTTTAAGCATGCAAAATATGTCTTGGCCTTGGTCTTTGTGATCAAATAATTGAGCAATTATGTAGTGAACCAATTACCTCATTAAAAACCAAACTTGGAAAACCATTTGGGACCAAATCAAGTCTGGAAAAAAGAGTACAATTGGAAACACTAACCAAATTGTTGATCATTGGTTTGGATGCATAAGATAGTTGTATGTAGCACATCCAAACTAGAGTCATTGGAAGATTTCCAAGAATGACTCAAAAGTAATGAGATAGCTCCAACAAGCTTCTTGGTCCTAGCTCTTGTCATTGGTCCTTGTTGAATCTCCATAGCATCCTCTGGTTCAAGCATTGTTTCCTCAGCTTCAAGCATTATCTCCTTTTCTCCTTGAGTGTTTCTCCTTAGAATCACATCATCCTCTCCCTCTTGAAACGGATTTGACCTCAAATCGACAGCACCATAAGGTTTATTGAAACATTAAAACTATTACTCACTTAGTACTTACCTTGGAGATCCAACATGTAGGAATTGTCATTGATCTTGTGTATGGCCTCAAAAGAACTGTCAATCCTTGGCATCAGCTCGGATTTTTTTCTGTTGGGAACCTCAGCTTTCTTAAATGTAGCAAAACAAGGTGTCCTTCCTTGAACTCCATTTGACGAATTGCTTAGCATGCTGCTTACTTTTTGCCTCAATGTTCAGCCTAACCTTTTCACGTATCTTCTTGATCACTTCAGCCTTCTTCTTTCTATCGGTACTTATTCTTTCACTCAAAGATAAATTAATTAAATCCAATGGAAATAAAGAATTAAAACAGTAAACTATCTCAAAAGGTGAATCTCTAGTGGCAGAATGTACAACATAATTATAGGAAAAATTCAACATGCGAAAAATAATGTTCCCAACTCTTTAAGTTCTTAATAAATGCCCTAAGTAATGTAGAAAAAATCATATTCAGTACTTTTATTTAACCATCAGTTTGAGGGTGGCAAGTTATAAAAAATAACAGTTTAGTGCCTAGCTTACCCCACAATGTTATCCAAAAGTAACTTAGAAACTTAGTATCTCTATCTAAAACTATAGTCCTAGGAATTCCATGTAGTCTAAGTACTTTCTTAAAGAATAAATTTTCAACATTCATAGAGCATCATCAGTTTTGTGACAAACAATAAAATGAGCCATCTTTGAAAACCTATAACCACCATAAATATTGAATCCTTGCATGTCCTTGTTCTTGGTAAACCAACAACAAAGTCCATAGATATGTCATTCCAATGATGAGTAGGAATAGATAAAGGAGTGTACAAATTGTTTGGTTGAACCTTAGATTTGTCTTGCTTACAGTTTATGCATCTGTCACAAATTCTTTCTACATCTATTCTGATATAAAACCAGAAGAAATTTTCATGCAAAGCATTAAGAGTTTTGGCTACACCAAAGTGTCCCATTAGTCCTCCTCCATGTGCTTCCCTAGTAAACAACTCCCTCAACGAACAATTAGGTATACACAACTTATTTTCATTGAATAAAACCCATCACGTCTACAAAAACTACTAGAAGCAAACTTCTCACATTGCTTAAGAAAATCTTGAAAATCATGATTAGCATATAAATCTTTAATTTGCTCAAATCCTAATAATTTAGCATCAACAACCACATTATCTTTACCTTTTTATATTTGATGACATAGGGAAATGATTCAATGAATTCAACTCACCTAGCATGTCTCTTGTTAAGCTTGTGATGCCCTTTTAAATGTTTGAGAGATTCATGATCAGGGTGGATCACAAATTCTTTAGGTCACAAGTAATGCTGTCAGGTTTGTAATGCTCTAACTAGTGCATACAGCTCCTTGTCATATGTTCGATAATTGAGAGTTGATCCTCCAAGTTTCTCACTGGAAAATTCTATAGGCATTTTATATTGCATCAGCACAGCTCCAATTCCTATACATGAGACATCACACTCAATCTTAAAGGCTTTTAGAAAATCAGGCAATATCAATAAAGGTACATGAGTTAGATTATCCTTTAAGGTCTGAAATGCATCATCTTGAGTTGGCCCTCATTTGAATCCCACATATTTCTTGATAACTTCAGTTAGATGGTCTGCTATAGCGCTAATATCTTTAACAAACCTTCTATAGAATCCAACTAACCTATGTAAGCTTCTCACCTTTCCTACAGATTTTGGAGTCGGCCAGTCTTTGATAGCTTTAACTTTTTCCTCATCTACTTGCACTACATTTCCTCCTACAATGAAACTCAAGAACACCACATTATATATTCCAAATGTGCATTTCTTATAGTTAGCATACAATTTCTCATTTCTTAGAACCTTTAAAATATATTTAATATGACTAACATGCTCTCCTAAGTTCTTGTTGTAAATTAGAATATCATCGAAGTATACTACACGAATATTCATATAAAATCTCTAAGAACATGATTCATTAATCTTATAAAAGTTCTAGGAGCATTAGTAAGACCAAATGGCATAACCAACCATTCATATAACCCATGTTTTGGCTTAAAGGCTGGATTATATTCATCCTCTTCTTTCATTCTGATTTGGTGGTATCCACTCTTGAGATCTATTTTTGAAAATATATTGGATCCATGAAGCGCATCCAATATGTCATTCAATCTAGGAATGGGGTGCATGTACTTAACAGTTATATTGTTGATAGTCCTACAATCAACACACATTGTCTATGTGCTATGCTTTTTAGGTACCATCAAAACTGGTACAACACAAGGACTTAAGCTTTGACGAATATGGACCTTCTTCATTAGCTCATCAACATGTTTTTGCAATTCCTTAGTTTCTAAAGGGTTCATCCTATACGCTACTCTATTAGGTAATGTAGAGCCAGGAACAAAATCTATTTGATGCTCTATTCCTCAGATTAGAGGCAACCCTATGGGATTATCTTCTGGAAATACATCACTAAAATCCTATAAAAGATATTTAAGTTCACTTGGCAAAGCTTTTGGAGGATTAGTTAGATTAGTCAAAGCCTCTCTGTAGACGAACAGAAGCATGGGCTGCTTAACATGTATAAATTTCTTTGCCTCACTAGCCTTAAGAAATAAATTAGATGGTTTTGAAACTTTTTCAGCTAGTTGTTTTTGTTTCTTACGTTGCAATTGATATTTATCTACCTCTTGTGGAGACAAAGGCAGTAGAGTGATCTTCTTTCCATTTAGCTCAAATATATGCTTGTTGTATATCCATCATGAATAACCTGCCTATCTGATTGCCATGGTTTTCCTAACAAATTGTGACTAGTCTCCATAGGTGAGACATCACACAGAATGGTGTCTTCATACTTTCTTATCTTCAAAGGTACAAAGCACTTGATTTTTTACTTGTATTTCTCCATTCTCATTCAACCATTGCAGCTTGTATGGTTTGGGATGTTTAGTGGTCATCAAACCCAACTTATGTACCATTGTAGTACTAGCTACGTTAGTGCAACTCCCACTATCAATAATCAGACTACACAACTTGTTATGCGCTATACACTTAGTATGAAACAGATTCTCTCTATGTTCTTGCTCTTCTTTCTTAACTTGCATACTTAGAGATCCCCTTGTAACAAGTAAATTTCCAGTAGGTGGTTCTTCTTCAAACTCATTAGAAGAGGACTTAACCTCTTGATTTTCTTCTTCATATTCGTACTCACCAATTTCCAGCAACACCATAACCTTCTTGTTAGTGCATTCATAGGTATAATGACCTATTCCATGAAATTTATAGCACTTGACATCTTTGAATCTAGTAGCATTAGCTACTGATTTTCTTTTATCTCTAGAAAATGTTGGATTAATTTTTCTTCTCCCTTTGGAGCAACACTAGGCTGAACTAGTTAGATGAAAACAAGTTTGCTATCTCTTTATTAGTTTGGTTTAAAGTTTCCATCACCAAAACTTGATCTTGCAAAAGCTCTCTTTTTGATTTGATGTTCGAAGAGTACATCCTCGGGCATCACTTCTTCTAGGTCTTTAAAATGTTTTAATTCTAATTGGTCTTGGACATATCTGTCTAATCCTCCAATGAACCTAGATATACTAGCCTCATGATATTCCATTATATTAACCTTGATTAAAAGCTTCTCAAGCTTCTGAAAATATTCTTCAACCTTTCTGGTTCCTTGGACCATATTTTTTAGCCTTTGATGAAGTTCCCTTTCATGGTGACTAGGTATAAACCTTCTCCTCATTATGTTTTTCATTTCATTACAAATGGAGATTGGAAATTCACCATTTCTTCTTCAAAACTATCACAATATGATCCCACCATCTTAAATCATAATCATAAAATTCAGTAGCTGGCACTTTAACTCTTTCAGCTTCTGTGAAGTTGTGACAATTGAATACTAGCTCAATCTTTGTTTCCCATTCAAGATAAGCATCAAGATCACAAGTTCCATGTAAATATGGAATCCTTAGCTTAATTGCTTCAATTAATTGCCTCCTCATATTCTTTCTTCTCCATTGCTTCACCAAATGACTTTGTAGCCTGTTATTGGTCTAACTTTACAACAAAAGTTTGGTGAGTAAGAGGAAATTGAGTTAGAGATAAAACCCCTTGTCCTAGAGGAGCCATGGCTTTGTTGTTGATCCACTTTGAAGGTGGTTTTGTCACTCGAGTGCTCCTTCTTAGGATCAGATGTGAGTTCACTTGAGCTTCATCGCAGTCATCACCTTGAGCTTCGTTTCGGGTCATCCCTTTGGTCATGGTCATTATGGTCATTTTCATCCGAATTTTCTTGATCTTCTTCTCGTTGAAATTGGACTTTATCTTGTGGAAACTCCGGATGATATTGATGTTGATTTCCCCCATCATGATCAAGGTGATGGAGATCAATTTGAGTATTAGTCCCATCATTCAGAGATTCTTGATGCTCTTGAGGGGTTTAGAAGACTTCGGTTGAGTTCTTAAGAGGGATATTTAATATGAGTTTCTCATGTAATATCTTGAGATTTGTGGCTCTATCCGAAGGTGAAGTGGAGAGATCTTTGAGGTTTTCCCAAATTTTCTTTTCATAGTATCCCTTGTTCTCCATAAATTTCACATCTCTAGTGGTCATGATCTTTTGCGTTTTGGATACATAACATTTGTATCCCTTTTGATTCATGGAATACCCAGTGAACATTATCTTGGTACTTCTATCCGCTTGCTTATTCCTTTGATCACTGAGTATCAATGTAAAACAAACACAACCAAATACACGTAAGTGATTGATTGAAGGTGGTGTTTTGTTTAATACCTCATAAGGTGAAATGTCATTGAGGACTTTGGTTGGAGTCCTATTGATAAAATAGCAGGATGTGACCACTACATCACCCCAAAACCTCTTTGGCACGTTCGTATGTAACACCCTATATCTTGCAACCTCCATGAGGTGTCTATTCTTTCTCTCGACCACTTCATTTTGTTGAGGGGTGTATGGACAACTTTTTTGATGAAAAATTTCATGTATGGCTAAGTGGTTTTTGAAAGCATGTCTTGTATACTCTCATCCATTGTCGAATCTAAGAATTTTTATAAATGCATTAAAGTGGTTAGAGACGTATACTTGAAATTTTCAGAAAGCTTCTAAAACTCTGTATTTGGATTGCAATAACGTTAGCCAAGTATATTTGGATTTTTCATCAATAAAAGTCACAAAGTATTTATGGTGCTCTCTAAATTCACATGGGGATGTCCAAACATCAGATTGAATCAAATCAAAGCAGTTTTCATACATGGTTGTAGACTTGGTAAACACATATCTATAATGTTTGCCGAGTATACACGCTTCACAATAATAATGGTCCATTGAAATACTACGCAACAACAATTTTAAGGACCTAACATAAGGGTGTCCTAATCTAGCATGCCATAGAATATTGCAAGAAATATTAAAAGACGAAGAGAAAACAGAAGATAAGAGAGAGTTGAGCTTGTTGTTTCTGGGATAATGAAGTTCATCCATGGACTCTCCTGTAACAAACACCTCTTTTGACTTAATATCCTGAAAAGAAACATCATTAGGCCCAAAATGACAATTTAATTTAAATCATTAGTAATATTATTAATAGATACTAGATTTGAAGTGAACGTTGGCATAAAGAAAGCCTTTTATTCTTAATTAAAAAGCTCAAGGCTACCAATACCCTTTCTGAGAATCTTATCCCCATTTGAAAATATAACATAACTGAGTGTTGGTTCAAGATTACTAATAAAATTAGGAATACTAATCATGTGATGTGAAGCCCCCAAATCTAAAATCATAGATCTAGTTATTTTCTTAGCATGCAATGATTCACCAGTGGAACTACCTATCACATTACCGAACATAGAGGCATCTTTGAGAGCGTTGACTAGAGCATCCAAGTTACTTCTCCTTATAAATTCATTTGAGACCAAGGGTGTGGCTTGGTGATTGTAGGAAACCAAAGAAAGAGGCTTATCTTCTTGAGCATGGTTTGGTCCGTATGTAATTTGATTTGTTCCACTTGAGTTTCCATCTTCCCTTTCTTTTCTGTCTTGAGCATAATGTGCCCTTGATTCGTTAGATCTTGTTTTATGTCCATTGTTGTTTCTCGGTGGCCTTAGGTGTGGGTGAAAAACCCAACACTTATCCTTTGAGTGACCATTCTTCTGATAATGGTCACAAAAAATATTCTTTCTTTCATCTTCCTTGTAGGAGCCTTGATTTGCCATGATGAGGTCATTCTACCCCTAAATAACCCTAGAGACTTTTGTTCCTATTGTATTTGTGAACATACTTCTTCAAGTGTTGGATGCTTCTCACCTCTTAAGATGTGTTTAATTAGGTCGTTGTATGTATTGTTGAGTGTGAGAAGGAGTCCAAATACTTTGTCATGTTTCCTTTTCTCATTTAGAGTAACTTGATCTGTAGTTATAGGTATGAGCATCTCTAATTCAGCCCACAATGCTCTGAACTTTCTGAAGTGCTTGGTAAACTACATATCTTCTTGGTTCATCTCATTTATATATTTCTTGATTTCAAAGACTCAACTCAAGTTAGAGAGATTTCACTAAACCTTGTAAAGAGTGTCCCATAGGTCCTTTGCGGGCTCATAAATAGGAGTATACCTCCAATATTGTTGGGTCTAATGAGCGCTGCAATATTCCAAGGACCATTTGGTCGTCTTGGACCCACTTCTCTTTGTCATGGTGTCTTGGTTATCACCTTCTTTAGTCGGCCTTTTTTGTTGGAGCATCCTCTTGGGTATGCTTCTAAAGACCTTTACCTGCAAAGGTTGTTTTTACAGTTCTTCACAATAATAAATATTTCAAACCCTTTAGATGGACATGAACATTGGCATGTCTTTGTGTATCCATTGATGCCAAAAGAATAGAATGGGAAAAATATTAACTAAACCAATCATAATGAGTAGTATAGAGAGATTAAGTGGAAGAGTGAGGTAATAAAAACTTTTGCTTTAATACCATGTTAGAATTTGATATTGAAAAATATAAGAATGATGAAGAACAAGAGAGTAACCGAGAGAGAGAGGGAGAGAGAATGGAGATGAGAAATATAATTCTCATTATTTTATTTTATTTTATGGTAAAGATTCAATAGAAGATGAATTTTAAAAATTCAAAACTACTATAGACTTGGCCAAGTACAACTTATTAATGCTTCAGCCATATTGACAAGACGAAGATTGTGCACATTGATTAGTCACTTTATATGTCTTGAGCCTAACGGCTCCTTTTTAGTCTCGGTGCATCTTTGACACGGTGAATCAATGCAGTGAATCAATGCGGTGAATCAGCACCTGGACATGGTGAATCAGCGTGTTTTGACCTGGTGAGTCAGCGCATCTTGACCTAGTGAATATGCGCATCTTTGACACTGTCAATCAGCACGGTGAATCAGTATGCCTTGACTTGGTGAGTCAACGCATCTTGACCTGGCGAATCTATGCATCTTTGACACTACAAATCAACGGCTCTTGCCACGGTGAATCAGCGTGCCTTGATCTAGTGATTATTATTCTAAGGCTTTATGAACTTAAGCCTTTTATTTTAATATTGTGGTGTACTGCAAAGAAGGAGCCAATACAGAAGAGGCGAAACATACAAAGGCCATACTGAGACCAAATATGATTGTCAAAAAGTTTTAGTGCGTTGATTACTCCCGATTTTGTTTGACACCTAAGTACTACATCAACACTAAAGTGGTCATAGGATTACTTGATAGTTAATATTGAGAAGATTCGTACTTATCAATTTGGCATCGTTGCCGATTCGGAATTTCAAATAGCCATTCGAACTTTGAATTTGTTTGGAACTAAGGTTTTTTCATTTTTATTGCTCACTACTCTCCTTGTTTTGCTTGTGGTTTGTTGGGTGCATGTATCTACAAAGTAGCGGACCTACAAACCTTAGACCAATTGCGGAAGATATTCATGCACTTGAACGACAAAACACAATAACAGGAAGAGAACAAGGACAACTCGCTCATATACAACGTTTTGATTTAGAGATGGAACAACAAGAAAATGTTGGTGGAATCAATCACGCTCCTCATCAACCGCTAAGAACTATTGAAGCCAATGATGAACCAAACGTCCATGGCCACCGATCCACATGTTGATTAATCGATCCAAAGTTCTTACTACTTCCAGATCATATGGAATGATCAATCCAACATGGATTGATCAATCCACAACCCAGGTAAGTAAGAAAAATTATTTTTCTTTAGTGAAGTCATACTCTTCTCGTGGATTTATTTTCACACAAGAACGATGTTAAGTAAGTCTGGGAGAGGGTATATGTGTACTAACGTTATCTTATGATGTTTTAGATGTTTTGTCTTTCTGATGAAAATTTTCAAAATTTTTCATTTCGATAGAGTTGAATTGAAGAAATCATGAATAGAATATATGATGACGACTAACATAGTGTGAGTTTAGAACCAATTTTCATTTATTGTCGAGATTAGATTAGCTATTAATTTTGATTTAGAATCCCAATTGCTAATTGTGTGCTTTTGAAAGTTCTTGTCTTTTGGTTTGTATGATTCCATGCTAGCTCTAACTTGATTTTACCTAACATGATCTTAAATTCTCTTACTTATGGTGTTGGATACTTTGAGCAAGGTATCTTTCTTTTAGACCCATCCAGATGAGTTCTTGTAGTATGATCCCCCTTCTCCTTCCCTTCAACAAAAAAAGAGGGACTGGCAGTGGGTCTCGAAATCCGCTCTCTCTTCCCATAAAACCTACTGCTAAAAAAGCAGGAGGGCAATAAAAAAAATAGAAGAGAAAAGCATAAAGAAAAAATAAAAAGAAGTGAAAAAAGAGAATGAAATAGATCAGAAGATCTTGATGCTACATTTGGTGTGAGGAACTTGAAGGGAAGACTATTGTTGCGTGCTTATCGATACCCCATAGGTAAAACTGCATTTTTTGCAATTAACAGATTAAAAGGAGCTCGTTGAAATGACGTGATGGTTTGATTGATTTGGAAGTTATAGTAGGAGTCATGCTGTTTAGTTAAGTGGTGGTATATGTTTTAGATATGATAGCAGTCTTTGATTGATGTCTTGAAATTTCGTACTTAAGCTTGGGATTTTTGAGATTCTGCGAGTTCCTGAGTAGTCATTTTCAAACCTCTTATCTAGATTTGGTCTTTTTTTACTTGAGGGCAAGCAAATATCTAAGTAAAATGTTTATGAAATAAAAAATTTCCCTTATGAGTTCTTAAGTCTGTTAGATTTGTTTACCCTACTGTTTCATTTATAAATTTTTGGAGTTTACATGTGATCGACCAAGTGCATCGTTTATATCATTTAAAGGAAATTATTCATCCCTAAAATTTCTTTCAATCGCATGTTGCACATCCTCATGCATTTTTCATTCACACCTCCACGATCTTCCCATAACTTTTTCAGTTGAAGAATCCCCTCAAACGCTAGCATCTGCGCAAGAACACATTGTTAGAAAAATACATAAATGCACATATATACTATGAATACATCAAATGATAATATAAATCCAAAGATGTGCATAAAATTGGAAACGTAAATCCCTCTTTTGCGACCTTGCCTCCGAACTGTGCCTCACAACGCTTAATGTCACTTATGATGTGCTCTAATGTTAAACGCCCCCATGGAAACGTCTTACATAATGCAAGATCATTAAATGCTCGTAAGAAGAATGGCTCCACCAAGGGTATCTTGGCTCCCATCTTGCTCTTCTCAACCAAAATGTTTGACAGTAAGTAGAGAACGTTGAGGTTGCATAGTAAGGACCTTCTCTTCCACATTTTCATAAATATTCTTTGCTACTTTGATGAACATGTGGGAAAAAAAGTCTAAAACACCAAGATGGTTATAGTTTCTTGGATATTTTTGACAACGTAATCCAGTAATCAGTGTGTGTTCCCTTGATGAGTAACAAATGGGAACACCATTCACCATAAATCATGCTTCATTTGTCTTCTCAATCAACACGGTTCGGAGTAAAAGCATCCACATGTCCATGCTCTCGTGGAATTTATTTTCTTGCATATGGAAGAAATGTTTAAACTATGGATGCTTTCGAAACCATTCATTCTCATCTTATGTCAGGTTCAAGTCCTCATGTATGGTCTTCACCGCCTTTTGCATGTAAAATCGTGTGGCGAGCTTGATTTTCTTTTTGTGCTCCATTGGTTGAAAGTACATACTTAGCGGAAGAATCAACTCTGTTAATTCATCATCGTCATGCATTACAAAATTCGATTATACTAGGTTGTACCAAATGTTACATACTTTTAACAAATAGTGTTACCTAGTGTTAACTATGCAGTGTTATCTAATGTTACTCAGTATTACTTGTTATCAAAAGGTACCTAGTCTTGACTACATAGTTTTACCTAGTGATACTTGTTATCTAGTGTTACCAAGTTGTATACCAATCTTCAAACAATAATACTTAGTGTTACTAATATCACATAGTGTGTTCTTACCTGAAAATGTAATACTAGTTCTCCTCCTTGACGAGGCTCGAACTAGGGAATTGGTGCTCGAATTGATCAAACTGTGAAACCAATGAACAATAGAGAAACAAAGAAAGTCACCTAATACGAGCCAACAGAATTGTTAAACCGTAAGGTCAACTAAAATCTAAACTTGAATGAAAACACCAATCTCATTTGTTTGTTGTGTAATCTAACAAATCGCTCACATGCGTATCAATTCACAAAAACGTTAATTTAAAGAGAAAATCGATGAAATTTGTAACTTATCAATTCCTATCGCAATAGATTACATAACAATTCAAAGAGAAGGTTCATTAATCTAGTTAACTTCGAAAATTCAAAGAGAATGTTCAATACTTATATTGTATGTATATACTTCCATCACTTCTATAAAATATAACGAATCGATTTCACAATGGAGGCCAATGTAATATCTTTGAAGAACCAAGAAACGTAAAAATTAGAACTTGAGCTAAATCGACGAAAATGGGTACACTTGACGAAAACTTACCGAATAAACTCATGCAGAAGATTTTGTGGAACTCAAATATAGATTCAGGGGCACTGAGATCTCTTCCACTCTCTATATGGTTTAATATATATTTTCTGAGTAATCGTCTCTGTTGTCCCTCCATCAAATTTGAAAATCGAATATACCTTGATTCCCCCCTTTTAACTATATTTTCGTTTACAACTATTTTTAAATTGAAATATCAGTAAATTACTAACAAGTCGTATCTATTATCAATATTTACAGAAAAATCAGGACAATTCCCACCCAATTTAAAGATTCGTCGGATCTAAATGGGTTAAATTGAAAACGGTAAAATCAAACGCAAATACATCAAACACGATTTATCTTAGCATCTGTAAGTTTTGATTTTACGGTTTCAATTTAAGAATCATCTCAAGTTTCAGTTTGTTCTTCATCTCTATCTCTCTTGCGACACTAGGAAAACTCGCGAAACTAGAAGAACTAGGGGAGAAAACCACATCATCAAGAGGTAATAACCTTCACTCTTTCGATTTAGAGTTTAAAATGAAACTCAAAAAGTCGCGACATTTGAATCGGTTGTGTTTCTCGGAGAGGATTCTCTCGATTTGGTGATATAGTGTTGTTAATCGGTTGTGTTTCTCGTTGCATGAAGTGAAAATGGCAAAGACATGATGGACTAGGAACAAGAGAACGAAACGTGTGGAGGATAAAACTTCTCCGGTAAAAGAAGTTCCAGAGTATAAAGATGAAGTACAATAGCATGAGAATGGGGCGAACCAGATGGTTGAGAACACAAAGTCAATTGAAAATGAAGTTGAAAATGAAGAGAACTCGATTAAAGATGAAGTAGAAGAAAATAAAGATGGAGTAGAAGAGAATGAGGAGAATGAGAACTCAGCCGAACATGAGCAAGAGGCGAACTCAGTTGAAGATGAAGAATATGAAGAAGAAGAACGAAATGAAGACATGAACTCTGAGAATAATTCTGGTGAAGATGTGTAGAACAATGAAGAAGGAGATGCGGATGAAGTAAGTGAGAGATCCTTAAGCGATATACGTGTTAGTATTTCTACCTATGTCTCATAATTGGACAAAACAATTTGGTAGAACTCAGGATAGTTTGTTCATAATTGAACGGGTAGTTACTTGTGTGTTTTGATGGTTTTGGGTAGTAAGAAGAAATGGCAATGTTTGAATTATAGAGGTTGTTTTGATTTGTTTGATGGTTTCGGGTTGGAATAGCTTAAATTAGAGATATTGCTATCTTGTACTACTAGTATAACTAAGTAAAACTTATTTCCATTGTTTGTTGTTTACTTGCAGGATTCTGATGATGGTGTGATAAAACTGTTGGCCATGTACTTCCCACCGAGAAAATATACAAAGAAGATCAAGATATCGACGAAGTGTTATATTGCTGATGTAATGAAAACCCTAGAAGACTTAAAACCTCTAATGAGTGGGATGGAGAAGAGTTACTTTGATAATCATCGCCAGTTCAAACACTTAGTCCACATGCCAAATGTTGAAAACCACAAAGTTATGGGCATGTGAATGCTCCTTCTTAGAGCCGCACGCATACAAAAGAAAAAAAAGTATGGTTTTTCGTCAATGGTTGTCCCATCTGCTATGGTATTAGAGAACATGCTTTGATATCTGGATTGAATTGTCGAAACTATCCATTGGACTATAAACAAGTCAGGGGCATAAATTTGTGAATAAATATTTTGGCACTAGTATAGTAAGATATCAAGACGTGAAAGCAAAGGTTCAGGAGGGAATACAACCTTTTTGTGATAGATTTAGGATGTTAATCTTGTATTTCCTATCGAGTATTATTGTTGGGCAGGGAAAGACCAGTAAGGATGCCCCTTCCATGGACCAATTCTTGCTGAGAGCATTCGATGATATCAACTTATGTAGCACATTTCAGGCTTTTGTATTCTAATGGAAGTAAATCTCTTAACTAATATATGAGTTACTTCATCTCTTGTAATGTTGATGGAAAGTGTAATACTGACACTTCCCAAAAAAATTTACATGTGTAGCTTCTAGAATTTGGGGCCATTAATAAATTGGGGGCCAGCTTCCGAGATTCGGTTGAAGACGTACACCCAACATGTCTAAGGATGTGCCAATCAAAGTTCAAGAAAGGTGAAATAAAAGGATTTCAACTATCGTAAATAAACAAAGAACTTGGTAATAGTAAGGTTAGTTGTCAGCTTAAAAAAAGAAGTTGGTCACTTTCTATTACTTTGGTTGATCTCCAATTGTTATGACTCTTCTACTACTTGACACTATAGGATATGAGAATATCTTGTCTGTTTCCGAAGAGGAACAAACTCTACTAGATCGGATTACAGAACTAGAGGACAGTAATGATCAGGATGACAAGATTTTCGAGAGCTTGACTAAGAGATTTTATTGTGGAGATATTGTAAGGTTTTGAAGATATGTTAGAGGAAGATGTGGCTACCCGAGAAGCCCCTACCCCTAAGAATGGTGGAAATGAGACAAAAGACACTAATGAAGGAGTAGAGATTACAGTGAATCTAAATGAATTGGTACAAGTCTTTAACAGCTTCAAAGAAGTTACGAGAGAGAAAATGAAGAGTAGTGAGGAAAAGGTTGGAGAGTTTGACTCAAGACTTGATGCCTTGAAAGCTTATGTTTAGGAGCACTTAGATGCAAGGAATGTGGATGTGGAGGAAGAGAAAAGGCCAACAAAGAGGTCAAAGAAATGAGATTGTTGTCATTGATCTCTTACTTTTGGTTTTAAGTAAAACTTATGTTGCTTTTTACTAAAACTTAAACTTATGTTGACTTTTATGTGTACTAAAATTGATGTTGTTTTTAGTTTTAACTAGAAATTGTGTTGATGTTGGTTTGTACTAAAACTGGTAATTATGGAAATTCCGGAAAAACTAGTATAACAAGGAAAAATTGAGACAACTAGAAAACTGGAAAAACTGGAGAACTGAGAAAACTAGAAAAACTCGTAAATCTCGGAAATTAGTACAAGGAAAAACTAGTAGATCTGAAAATTCATAAATCATAACATAGCATGACCTATAAAAACAAGTCTTAATACATCATGAGATAGAGAATAACACAGCATGACATAAGTCTTAATACATAAAATTTATTATACAAGTCTTAGCAAACAAACACTTGTATTATCCGAAAATCATAGAGAAACAACATGTTATTTCATACATAATTCATCTTATACACAGAAAATAAGCTTCTTGATGAGCTCACCAATCTCTACAAGAATCTCATCCATCTTCTGCCATAAGCGGCAAACCTCATTCTCAATTCTCATAACTCATGGTTGACAGAAGTGGAAACCATCATTATGCCGGTTTGGCATAGATGCACTCATTTTTACATATTGAACTAAGTTACAGAAAAGAAGAGAAAAAAAAAATTAAAATAACCTTGAAATCCTTGCAAGTCCAATACCTTCAACCTGGTAAGAAATCCTTATCATTTCGATTAGTAGAAACCTCGTCGACTACTCGTTTTCCACAAGGAAAGCAAGTTGGAATCTCGAAGTGAGCATCGACAATGTAGTCACTCATGTCTAAGTGTTCCTTCATCTTATTCATTTCCCTCTGGTCTTGTTTCTCAGCCCGTGGAAGCATTTCTTGTTCGGAGGGAGATCAAAATGAATAGAGAGAGATATGTGATAAAGGAAGAATGATGAGAGAGAGAGAGAGGTGATAGAGAGACTCGATAATTAAGAGAGAGAGAGAGAGAGAGAGAGAGAGAGAGAGAAGATAGATGATATAGAGAACTCGAAACATGTTTTTAGAGTTTTTAGAGAGCCCGCCTAAAATTTTAAAAAATTCACGCCAAAATTTCAAAGTTTTTAGAAATGCCCGCTAATAATTTGAAATTTTTTCACGCCAAAATTTTCAACTGGTTCTCTGTGATATAGTAGTTGTACAAAATTTACAAATAGTGGTACGTCCGCTTATTTTCAATTATTTTAGTATTACATATAATTATATTTTGATTTCTTATTTGTACAACGAGACATAAGGTTTAAAAATATAGCTATTGGTGTTTTGCGTAATAAAAACGTCTATAAAAGTTGTACAACGAAATTCAATATTGAGTAGTCCCGTATTCGACAAAGTGGCTATAAAAGTGTATGTAATGTGTTGGGCTGTAGAGTACAACATTTTTTGAAATATAACATTTTTTATGAATTCTTAAGTCTGCCAGATTTGTTTTCAATTATGAGTTCATAAGTGTGCTAGTTCTGTTTCAAATTATAATGTTACAATTAAAAATTCCAAACTCAATTCAAAATACTATTTCAAAAAGTAATACTAGTATTACATAAACAAACAAAGTTCTACAAATAAAACAGAGTAATATTCAAACATTTCAATTTTCAAATAACAACCATTGTAGGCCTTGTCTTGGATGTCTTTTATTTTGTGTCCTAGGTCAACATTCCTCAACTGATGGAAACTTTCTCACTTTCTTTCTTCCCCTCTTTTTGTTACGCTTTGGAACCATGATTTTTATTTCTTTGATGTAATTTGGGACGTCCCATTGACTCCTATCAGAATTCATATAAATAGACCTATAATATGCCAATGCCCACAGTTCTGTCCAATAGTATTTAGAAATAAAATCTTCTAACTCGAAAACATAACCACTATCATGGTTATAGTATAAAATATGGTTATAGTATAAAATGTAAGTCGCTATTCTGTGGACACAAGGATAATTTTCAATTTCAAAGAACCTGCAACTGCAACTTTTTCAAATAGATTCACCAAATACGGCTTCCCATCAGCATCGACGACACATTCAAGGTTGAAATAGTTTATCTCCGACATAATTAATTTTTTGCAACCGACCATGCTTCATGCATATAATTCTCAACTAGAAGCACTAGTTTCCGTTCATTGGATCCTCTAATGATTTCTTAATGCTCATTAAACCAATCACCTATTTTTTAATTATTGTATCCAGTATGGATATTAAAGAGTACTTCCTCGCATCCTTGGACATGTTGTTCATCGACTCCAAAACGTTACTTGTGTTAATGTTGTATCTATCTCATGGAAACCAACACCTTGCCCACTTTTCTTTCTCACTACTTTCCTTCACATACTTTGCAACAGAAGGAAATGAATCTTGAAAGTAGACTAAGCATGACCGATTTCAGGCACTGTGTAAATCCGAGCCATTTCCATTGAACAACTTCTTTTTTGATGTTAGTTGCATGACCTTTCACATTTTGAGAAAAATGACAGATATAATGCGCATGACAAACCATTGGAAATACATTAGTTATGGCATTGATGAGGCCTACATTTCTGTCACTCATAAACACCAACTCAGATGAATCTGGCACAACAGTTTCGAGCATCTCAAAAAATAAATTCCAACTGTCCTTATTCTCACTCTCTAGCACACCAAAGGTTAAAGGATAGTGGTGCCGATTAGGATCCTAGGCCACTGCAAAAATGAGTGCACCACCATATCCATATTTCAGAAAAATAGCTTATACAGTTACAAATTTTCTCATCACTTTAAAACCTTCTATGCTAGCTCGCAGAGCGATGAACAAGTACTTGAATTTGTCTGATTCATCCAATTTTACACTTTTATTGTTCCCTCATTGGTCTTCTCTAACATGTATAAATAAGAATACAACATTTCATAACTTTCTTTGGGAGTCCCACACAAATGGTTGACAACTTCGATTTGACCTATCTAAGCAGTGAAGTATGATATATTGACACCAAGTTTTTTCCACACCAGATCCATGATACTTCTAGGAGGAGGAGTTTCCATTTAGCTTTGAATTTTATCATGCAATAGAGATGCAACTAGTTGTGGCGTGTCTTTTCTCTTTGAGTTACAATTACTTTGACTTCCATGAGAGCATGTAGGCATCTTGTTCTACATTCTAATAGAGAACATTTCAGATTTTTTTATCTCCGCAACTCGTAGTCCCCATTTACAACTTTCCTTAGGACATTTTAGCATTAATCGCTCCTTATCTTATTTGATTAGCTTTAACCCAATAAATTTCTTACATGAGCATTTATCCACCACTTCTTATACTGCCTTTCTACTAACAAACTCTTGATGTATTTTCAAACCCAGACCATCTTTCCATTCCTCCATAAATTGAATCGGTTTCACAACAGGTGGAACATTTACATGTCTATCACACATTTCTATGTCTTGCTTATCATTATCCACATTGCCATCAACATTTTCATCCACATTTACTTCTTCATTAGCTTTTTCTAGANATCCCCCCCCCCCCCCCTCGCATTGTTTATCAACTTGATTGTTGCGTTTCCACCATATAGAGTTATGTCTTGGTCTCCGATTTCATCATCATTCGAATGCCACAACTCATAGTTCATGCGTAAAGAAATTTATTTGCCCGCTCTTGAAAGTTCCTCTAAGAGTTCTGACCTTTTCATGACCTCCACAAACAACACGCACGTGCGGTTTTCTTTATCAATGGACCATAGATAACTACAAAAGTCCTCATCGTCAGAATTCAAAAAATTTTCCTCACACCCAACCAACCGTGGAATGTAACTCAATTTCAACTTTACATTACTTTCATCTAGCGCAAGCTTTTTGCATATTTGTGATTTTACCATTGAAAGACTTATCTCCTCTATTTTATTTTTCCACAATAAACAATACATGTGACCTTCGCATCAGAAGTGTATGATGACATTGTTGCTCATTATATCCTGTCAAAACTATTGAATACCATCCATTAAGAAAATTTTAAAGTTATACCAGTGCTACTAGTTATCCACAATTATCAGTAATACTTGTTTTACTAGTTGTCCTCTCGTACCCATATTGATTTTGAAATCTACATGCACTACGAATCGAACAATGTAACCATTCTCCTATTCAAGTCATAATGGACTCCAAGAACAGGGTGCGACATAAAATTCATTCAAATAGGGTTTTCCAACTCATCAAGACCAAGAGATTCTCATTCTGAAACATACCCGCTTTAAATCTCTCTTATGAAGCTCCTTAAACAGCGACAGAGAACCTTGCCAGAACAACTTTCGAGTGGGAGAGAAGAGCCATAAGAGGTGGAGAATCCAGAGAAGAAATTCGTCTCGTGGTCTTTCCGTCAGGAACACAAGGTCTGAAACGAGAAATCTCAAACCGTAAACCACAATGCGTATTTTTTTTTTTTATGAGACTAAATTTGTAATTGTATGTAGTTTAATGAGTATGAGTGAAATATAGATTTGTATAGGATATAAATGGTTTAAATTTATGGTAAAAGGATAATAGAGAAGACTATTTTTTTTTTAAGTATTGTGCTAAAAAAAAAAAAAAAAAAATGAGGTCCAATTTTCTCTTTACCCCATCTATTTCGTGGATTTAGTACTCCTCCCGCCAATTCAGCTGACCGGTGATAACCGGTCACTTACACGGCGACCGGTTGTATGAAAAACACTCTTGAGTTATTACATCTCTGTAAGTGCTTCCCGTTGATTATTTCTTGAGAAAATTCGAAAAACCCTAAACTCTTCCTTCGCTGCTTTTCGACCAATTGCTATCTGCGTTTCTCCGGAGTTGGAATGAAGATTTTAGGATCTAGGTTTATTCTCCGATTAAGAAGCTGAGGCTTTTCTTGATTACAATAATGAGCGCAATCAATATCACCAACGTCACCGTCTTGGATAATCCTGCGCCTTTTAAAAGCTCCTTTCAGTTCGAGATTTCATACGAAAGCTTGACATCTCTCAAAGACGGTAATCTCCATTTCCCCAATCTCTGCTGATTTTATAGATACCAATACGGCTTGTAGAGAGAACTGTACCTTAGGCTTGACCTAAATTCTTGTGTCAAAATTCAGTATCTTCTGATTCAAGTCGTAAAGAGTCATTGATCTTGTATTTGTGCCTTACAACTCTGTAGGATATGTTCTTGTTATATATCAACCTACCATAAAGTCATTGAAATGAGCTATGAACATTGGTTGTTCACACTTGTTCATCTAATAGTTTTCATCTTTTGGTGAAGATTTGGAATGGAAACTTATCTATGTAGGCTCAGCAGAAGATGAAACTTATGATCAACTTCTCGAGAGTGTACTTGTAGGGCCGGTAAATGTTGGAAACTACCGGTTTGTATTGCAGGTAAACATAATATGCATTTTGTTCTTGCGCTCCCTCACTTACAATTGTGGTCTAACTCAATTACTTTACAGGCTGATCCTCCAGATCCATTAAAGATACGCGAGGAAGACATCATTGGTGTGACTGTGCTATTGTTGACATGTTCTTACATGGGTCAAGAATTCTTAAGAGTTGGATATTATGTGAACAATGACTATGATGATGAACAACTCAGGGAAGAGCCTCCAACTAAGGTTTTGATTGATAAAGTCCAGAGGAACATACTATCTGACAAACCTAGAGTTACTAAATTTCCTATAGATTTTCATCCGGAAGACGAGCAGACTCCCGCAACTGCAACTGCAACTGCTCCATCTGACGAACAACCAGATGTCAGTGGTGGAGAAAGCTTTTCAGCCAGAAAAACCCCTGGGAATCAATGATTCTTCCTTAAACCAAGTCTAGTTGAAAATTAAACTTGATGAGAACTATCATCTGCTTGTCTACAAAGATCTTGCATTTTGTTGAATCTGTCTCAAAACATTATACGTTGTTATTATAGGTTTTCGAAGATTTAAACCGAAGCAAAACCATTATTTTAATAACACAAACTTCCTAACGCATATTGCCATATAGTTGTGGACTTTGTTGCTATATATTGTGAGCCCATATCAACACTCCAAATCTTTAAGATGAAAATATAGTTCTTTTTTATAACATCAGAAATATGAAAGTCGTTTCATAATATATGAAAACATGGTGGTAAAATATTACAAACGAATCTAATTTCTTAAAGTGCATTACTAGCCCTCTTAAATGTGAAAATTCAAATCTCTTATACTCTTATAAAAAATTTTATGCCCTTATTTCATTAATTTTTTTTTAATAAACAAAATTATCCTTAAATGGATGAGAAAAAAATCGAGTGGTTTGAACCAAATTTGGTTTGATTTTGTTTGAGTTCTCATTTGGTTTAATGTTTTTAATTTCAATTCAATTAAAAAAAAATCTTGAACGAACGCGAGCCTCTCCTCCCTCCCATCTCGCACTCCCTTCGTCTCCTCCGATCTCCAGTGCCGCCGTCGAACCTTAACGTCTCCACCGACGAGCATTTCTCTGTAGCAGGTCGGAATGCAAGTTAGTCCTCTACATCTATCCATATAAATAGAATTTAGAGTTTGTAATTGGATTTGATGATTTTGTCTCAATTGGGTGCAAATTCATGCTTGCTATATGGTTGAATATATAGGTTTAAATTGTGAGTATTTTTATAATAGAGGAGTCTATATCTATATATCTCAATCATACGCGAGGCCAAGAACCCCAACTATAGAGGTAAAACTAAGAATAACTAGTAGAATTGATAAATGTAATATACTATGTAAAACTTAGTATGACTGTAGATAACTGGGTAGAACTGAGAACAATGGCAAAACACGTGAGCGTACATTTCAAATTCAAAGGGCGCATGTACCTTGAAGATAACAGTGGAGGAACAACTAACAATTTGTGATGATGATGATTTGTTTGTTTACCTAACGCCCATTGATAGAGAAAACTGTAGATGTCTTTTGTTAATTGAGGAGACGAGTATATCATATCAGTTAGAGTAGCTATCAAGGGTGGGCATAAGTTCGTAATGCCATAACTCTGTACGTAGAAGATGAGCAAGAGAATGATGATGCTACTAGAGGAAATGATTGTATGGAATGTACCAGATTACATCATAGAGCTTCAGATCATACCTCCTATCGCGTCTAGAGGAAGGGTAGGAAACATGATAAGAGGAAGCAAATTGTCGGAAAACGGCGTAAAAGGATACAAAACAAAAGGCGACCAAGGAAAAGTTTTGGTTTCAATCATTTGCTGCAATTGTGTTGTAAAACTATGATTGTGTTGTAAAACTATGGAATACTAGTATGTTTTGATTTTTATTTATGGTAGTTCATTGATTGAGTATTTGAAAGTAAATTGTTATTCAACTTTTAATATAACACATTGATTAGTGAAAATAACATTTATGTAAAAACTGATAGTTAAAGTAACATGTGCTAAAAATAACTCTTTGTTTGAGAATTTCTCTTATAGATTTCATTGTCTTTACAAGAACATTTTCTTATTAAGAACAACTTTTAAAGGACTATCCAGCAAAATGATGATTTCAAACATATTATTGCACTAATCACTTATGCTTACATGGTAATGCAGAAAACTGAAAAGTAAAACGACCTTAACAAATTAATATTATAGGTAAAACTAAAAACATTTGAAATCATGAAAAGTATAACTTTGAAGAACATTGGTAAAACTAAAAACTTTTGTGAAACTAAGTGTTATTTTTCGGAGGAAAAATAAAAATTGGGTTTGGCGCGTAAACGAAAAAACCCCAAAAAGCAGGTTCATTTGGTCAAAAAGCTATTATTTAGTCAAAAAAGCAAACTACCTCACACACACACACACTCTCTCTCTCTCTCTCTCACTTTTGTATATCTCTCTATGGGATTCCAACATGCTATCCACGTGGGGGACAAATCATTGAGGAAAGCTCTCCATAAAACTGTTTCAAGCTAACTGCATAAAACTGCGTCGAACTACGTAAAAATGTGTGAAACTAACTGCGTAAAACTGTGTAAAGCTATGTTATATTAAGTGAAACTATGTTGAACGTGAAAGACTTATGTTATGTTATTTGTTGAATCTTATGGCATGATATCTTTCTTCATTGTTCTTTGTTTGTTAAGACTTGTTAAGGAGGGAGGTGAATGACATGGCTGAAGAGATTGCAAAGCTCAAGGGGCTTATTGCTTGACCTCGGCCATGAGGTTCTCCATTCTCACTTCTCAGTTCTAATGTGTGTCAAACTTATGTTATGTTATCTTTCTTCATTGTTCTTTATTTGTTAAGAAAATTTGTATGAGTTTATGTGTTAAAACTTATGTTATATTATGTTTTGTGTTGATAATTAAGTCGATTGTCTTTCTTATTTTTCTCTGTTTCTACCTACTTTCCAAGACAATTATCCAAAAAAAGTCATAACATAACATATGAGAATGCCATTGACAATGAACCACACTTCTCTCCGCTTATTACTTTCGGTTGTCCTCACCAACAACATACATATTCTCTAAACCTTGTGGTTCTTCACTCTTTGTCTCTAGCTTAATTTGTTTCTTATACTCAGATGGAGGAAAAAAACATTCTTGAAGGTTTGATTGCCTCAACTTCCTGCAAGTCAATAAAATTCACTTTTAACCAATTCATACCACTAATAAATCAAAACTCGAGTAATCCTACGTTTTCCTAGTATTACACCGAGTGTTACTCACTTTCACTTTCAATATTATCGAGTAGTCCTAATTTCCTAGTATTAAACCGAGTGTTACTCTCTTAAAGCTTTAGTATTTGAGGCTAGTCCACATTGGTTGTAGCACAAACTGTACATTACTACAATTCAACATACCACCCTTGAAAAACGCTAAAACTCTATTCTTATATGTACAAAACACAAATCTACCTTTCTTGTATCCTAACTAAAATCGATTACGATAGATCTTGTGAAACTATACAATACTTGACTTTATAGTCTATCCCCTTGCTTACACACATACCTCTCCAAAAGCTAAATAAGTATGTCCAAGATAATTCATCGGAAAATTTAGGATAAGAAATAACATTTACAATGATTCAAAATATTGTTCAAGCTTCAAATACATTAAACTGCATTGGTTCTCAGATAAACCTAGTCATGACTACTAACTCAAATTCCTCTTGTGATGAAAACACAAAAGAAATTCCAAATTCTAATCAAGATTTGGGAGGATGGACATGAATCGTAGGCAATTTTCGAATATATCTGAAACTGTTTCACTAATATGATAATCAATCAATATGAATCGGAAGAAAGAGGGTGATAACAACAATCAGAAATCTAGAAAATCATATCGAAGTTTAGCTTACATGAAGAAGAAAGCGGTAATGACGAGGCCAATCGCCATAATAATCGTACTCGTAATTGATTTCGCCGCCTTCTTGCCGGAAGAAGCATAAACAAACCAAACGAAAACAGAAATCGTGAGCAAAAAAACAATCAAATTTGCTGTAATTGTAGAACACTTCGATCAATAGAATCTCTAATCAATATGAATTTACCATTTTTTGTCTTTTTTATTAAAAAAATTGAAAATCAGTTCGAGTGAGAGAACTAAATCAATTAATTCAGATAAGGTGAAACAATTGATTTTGGTTTAATTGGTTATGAAAATTGGATTTTATCCTTGTAGAAGTTGTAAATAATTTAATTATTTCTGGTTTTTTTTTGTAGTCCTTATAATAAGTGTCCTATAGAGATTATCTTTTCACATATTGGGGGGCAACAGAGGAGTTGACTCCCATCGTCTTCGTCGATGTGTTAAACAGTAACTGGAGACGTCCGATGTCGAAATCCGGTGAGAATCAACCAGTTGATCGGTATCTAAGGCGCCAAGTTCTCGGAGAAGGAACATACGGTGTCGTTTACAAAGCCACCGACACCAAGGTGAATCAATCCCTGAATTTCGATTTCATCAGATCTCGAATTCCATATTTTGCTTTGATTGCTACAGACTGGGAAGACTGTGGCGGTGAAGAAGATTAGGTTAGGGAATCAGAAGGAAGGAGTGAATTTCACGGCACTTAGAGAGATTAAGTTGTTAAAGGAGCTTAATCATCCACATATTGTTGAACTTATTGATGCGTTTCCTCACGATGGGAGTTTGCATCTCGTTTTCGAGTATATGCAAACGGATTTAGAAGCTGTGATTCGTGACCGCAATATCTTCCTTTCACCTGGAGATATCAAGTCTTATATGTTGATGACGTTTAAAGGTTTAGCGTATTGTCATAAAAAATGGGTTCTTCATAGGTAATATATCACCCAACTCTTCCTGCTACATTTGGATCTTGATTTCATGACAGTTTGTTTTCTCCTTTTGTTAGGGATATGAAGCCTAATAATTTACTGATTGGAGAGAATGGTCTGTTAAAATTAGCTGATTTTGGTCTGGCCAGAGTATTTGGGAGTCCTAATCGAAGGTTTACTCATCAGGTACTCATCCATTGAATGCTTAAGCTCTATAAAATTAGATATTGTTTTGTGATGGCTAGATTAGCTTAGAGTTTGTAAGTCTATGTATGTTTGTGAGGAATCGGAGAAGACTCATGTTTTCTCATAACAGGTATTTGCTACATGGTACAGAGCGCCGGAGTTGCTGTTTGGAAGTAGACAGTATGGAGCAGGAGTTGATGTTTGGGCTGCAGGCTGTATCTTTGCTGAGCTGTTACTTCGTAGACCGTTTCTACCGGTAATGTCCTATACTTTTATTTTGTAATTGTAATTTTTCAACTTATAAGTTACAAAGCCAAGAAAACTAATCATATTTCAATGATGTTGTCAAAACCTAGGGTTCTACCGAGATTGATCAACTCGGAAAGATCTTTCAAGCCTTTGGAACTCCAACACCTTCCCAGTGGTCTGACATGATCTATCTCCCGGAATACATGGAGTTTTCCTATGCACCGGCTCCACCATTACGTACCATTTTCCCTATGGCAAGCGATGACGCTTTGGATCTTCTTGCAAAAATGTTCACTTATGACCCTCGACAAAGAATCACGATACAGCAAGCTTTGGACCACAGGTTAATTTTGGATAAGAAACTTGTGAGGAAAAAATTCTGTCTCGTCTCTTAAACCAGTCTTATTTTTTTTTTGGTTAGGTATTTCTTGTCGTCTCCATTACCAACTGAACCAGGGAAGCTTCAGATTCCGGCTTCAAAAGGAGACGCCCTCGAACCAAAGACTTCTGAGCAAAACCAACATGGAAGTAGCCCGGCTGTACTGTCACCTCCTGGCAAAATAAGGAGAGTGATGGGTCCTGAAGGATGCACTTAAGAGGAAATTCATCTTTTAATTGGATTTTGCATAAAAATTAAGTTCAGACTTTTTTTTTTCAATCTCCTGCAAATTAGGTACCAATCGAAACCTGAACAGAGAGGACAAAAAGGCAACATACAACTTTAGAAAGAAAAGAAACATAGAAGCCAGATCTTTACTATATATATTTATAATCAATTTGTAAGGGAAAAACTGAATTTATAGCAAATAGGGCTGCGAAATTGGGTTAATCGGGTAGGGTTTTTGGTTTTTCAGTTTTTTGGGGTAATTAAAAATGTTTCTGAAATCAACCGATTTTGATTATGGTTCGGACTGGTTCGGTTATCGATTTATTCGTGTTTTCCATTTTTTTGCCGATTGAAACCGAAATGTTTTTAGAAACCAAAATTTCAGATTTGAGATTTCAAACCTGAAACAACCGATTAAAGAAGCAAACTATAGATCTAGAGAGTACAATAATAGATATGAAAACAAAAACACTAGTGTTCCGATTCTTCAAAAAAATAATAATAATGAAATCATACAAAAAACATAAGATGAAGATCTATGACTTATAAGATGAAGAAAAGGAAGAGGATGAAAGGAGAAGTAGGATCGAATAACGATCTAAAGAAAGAAAAAAAAAACAAGAAAAATTGACAATCAACCGCCTTTCTTTTTATTTAAAAAAGAATCCTAAAATGAATTAGGTTTACTGAGGAAAAAAATGAATTAGGTTTACAAAGTAAACCTATTTATATCATTGTTTCGATAACCAATTGGTTCACGTGAGCCGAACCGAAATGATGACATGACCAAATCAAATTTAAAATCAGATTGGTTTTCAATTTAAAACTAAAACGAACCAAATTACTTTAATACCGGTTGGTACCGAGGGCGTAGTTTCTCTAGATTTTGGGCACACTTAGCCCAAGTCTATGGGTACGGGTATCAATGCGAGTTAACCCGCCCCATTTAATCCGTCCTGTTGTAAGCCCATTTTGTTTGCGGGTTATGGCGGGTTAGCCCGCATAAACCCGCGGTTCTAAATATCATAACCCTAACCCGCCCCACTTAATATCCGCGGGTTTTGCGGGTTGTCCATGGACATTAACCTATACAAACCAAATAAATGTTTTACTTTTATTTTCTCATCAAAGTTGATGTATAATAATATTAACCTACATCAAAATATGCATTAATATAATACCTAACGCTTCTTATAATGAGAATTGATAAATAATCACTATTTTTTTTTAAAAAAACAAATGATAATCATTATTGTCTAAAATATCTTAATTAAAATCTTATAAAAAATGCATGAGTAAAAACCATAAAAGTTACAATCCATATAAATGTGCGAACAAATCACTCTATAAATTTAAAAACTTGAAAGTAAAAAGATAATTGAACTTATAATTAAAATACAAAAGCATCAAATTTTGAAATTTGTACCCAAAACCGTGTGGGTTTGTCCATAAAATCCCGCAATCATGTCCGCTGACCGTGCGGGTTTGTCCATAAAAACCTACTGTTTATATGGGATCAACCCGAAACAGCCGTTTTTTAGGGCCTAAAAATTGTTGAAATTCGTACCGATTTATAACTCTTTATAAATATTAATTACGAATTTATATT
>OVBE01002083.1:2924-30137 GCA_900406425.1 Iberis pinnata | reverse complement strand
ATATAATTAGAGTTTCTTAATATATTAAAATATTATTAAAATTTTGTTAACACTCCGTTAAGAGCTTAGTGGTTAGAGTTGCTCTAAGTAAACATCTATATAATTTAATATATTATATACAACAAAATATTATCACGTTTCTACGTCCGCTCAAATATCCAATATTGATTTTGCTAAATGTCTAAGATAATAATTAAATTATATCAAAGTTATTTAAATTTAAATNAATTAAATTATATCAAAGTTATTTAAATTTAAATTTATAAATATTTTTTTTGGAGTGGAAAATTTTTACCTCTTCCTTAAACAAGTTAAGTTTCTTTGATTATAAAATAAATCGGATTATATCTTTTTGTTATTATAGAGGTAATGTCCCTGNTTATTTAAATTTAAATTTATAAATATTTTTTTTGGAGTGGAAAATTTTTACCTCTTCCTTAAACAAGTTAAGTCTCTTTGATTATAAAATAAATCGGATTATATCTTTTTGTTATTATAGAGGTAATGTCCCTTATCGTAAAAGAATTTGTGGGTATGTCCCTTGATCGTTATAATGGTCATGTATGAGACCTAGGGTAAAAGCACATATATATATCAACGAATATTAGCCAAATAGTTGGCTAAAAGAATGTTCATTGGTGCTTTTTAGATAGTTCTTAAGGGTTTCGTAACCCAATAAATAAATAAATAAATAATTAATTAAAGGTAATTGAGTAAGAAGTGGTTTTTTATTTAGAAATTTAAGAATTGTTTAAGAACCACCACGTGTCGTATGGTGATAGGTGCGACTTGAGAAATGGTTTATGATTTTTAGAAACATGTTCTTTTAAAGAACTTTTAAATTCTTAACCATTGGACTTAATAATTACAAATCTTAACAAAAATATTTTAATCATTAAAATGATTATAAAATTGTTTGAGAATCTTTTAATGGCTCTTAACCATTTAACATGGTCTAATATATAAAAAAAACTAGTCAAAATTATATTAGTATAGGACTTTTTGGTTGGTATACAATAAAAAAGACCGTGCAAGCTTTCGTGCCTTAAAGTTAACATTATCATATTTGTAATTTGTTGGGTTCATGAAAGAGTTCTTAGACCATCTCCATTGGTTAAAATCACTTAGGAGGTTTTATCTAATAAAAATAATATTATATATTTTAATTTTATTTTCTTATCATATTTTAATAAAAAATATATTTAAACCAATAAAAATGTAACACATGTCAAAAACCTCATAAGAACTATTTTTTAAACCTTTTCATTAAAAACTTTCTCTCCGAGTTACTAATATTCAGGGGCGGATCCACGTTATAATATATGAGTTTAACTGACACCTCATAACAAGGATCAATAGCTCATTTGGAAAGTTCACTCCTAATATTTATTATATTTTATTATTAAGAACTTCTTAAAAACTATTGATGGAGGTGGTCTTACAAGCTAGTGTTAGAGCATGATTGCTTTTGGGATAAAATTAGGAAGGCCGAGTGATATGCAACCAGCGTTCTGAACTGGAGGTATTGTGAGACCTCTAGCAATATAAGGTATACATACGGTATCAACCAAAATTAGCCAACAGAAAAACGATAAAAGCAGAAAAGTTCACTCTCTAATCTTAAAACACAAAATCAAATCTCTATGCGTACTGCGACTGCGACTGACCACCGTTTTCAATTCCTCGATGAGCCGTTTTAGCAGAATGGTCATCCTTGCCTCTCTTTATGACTACGTACCAAGTAAAGGCTTCGAGCAAAGCGGCGGCTAGGCCTAGTACCACAATTATAGCGGTGTAAGCGTTTCTCCACTGCTTCTCAGGTCTCAATATATCTAGTCCTTTAAAAATGTTCACTACAGCAAGGATGATCACTGTATACCCCATGGTGTGGTGGTAGATGTTCCAGTAGATTCTGTACTTGTGCTCTGGTTTGGGTCTCAGAAACATCGCAAACACCTAACGTGTGATGCAAGTCATTTAGTTATGCAACATTTCTAATGAGTATATTACAAAATTGAAAAACCTACCTGAACTGTTGCGAGGCAGAAGAGAGCGATCCCGATAGCACGGTGAGTGGTAAACTGAATGGCGTCGCCAAGTTTGAGACCAGTAGCCCAACCGGCGACGCCGATGATGTAAGCAGAAGATTGGCAGAAAACGTGGAGGTAAAACCAAGCAGGGCCTGCTGACTTGGAGACTCTCAAGTATCGAACAATGATTGCTCCTATTGGCATCATTATTCCCCAACTCACTCCGTTCAATATTCCATGGATCTGCAATTATGATTACACATCAAACCCAACAAAAAGGAATAAACTTTTTGATGAAACCATGAATCAACTCACGTTGCGTTTGCGTAGCTTTGAATCTGCTCCTCCGTTGGAGGTGGATCCAGATGCACCGGAGATAAGATTCAGAGTAGAAACAGAGCGGATATTGTTGCCAGAAGTAGGATGAGGCAGAAGATTGTTTCCTGAAAGTGACCCATCTTGCCACACGGTATAAATGGTTCCACCATTCGAAAGTGGAAGATTCAAAGTTGCGAAGATGATCATCTCGTTGTTTTCATAAGTTGCAGACAAACCAGAGACGTTGAAACTCAGGTCAGCTTCTTGGAGTCTCGTTTGGTAAGTGGTGATGGGTGAAGTATAAGCCCTAACGGTGCCGTCTGATAGTGGATAAGCTACAATGGCTTGAGATCCGACCATGCCAGTAGATGTGGGGTTCACGGCCCATGCCACCCATTTTCCGGAGGTGAGCTTTGTGTGACGATAAGCGATTTGGAGATTTCCGGAAGAAGAATCGTAAGAGTAATGGAGGAAGGAATCAAGAACAGGGAGGTCGTTGCAAGACTCAAAGATACGGTTGCTAGAGAATTTGTAGTTGGAACATGTTTGAGCCAAAACGGAAGATTCAATGAAGATAAAAACAGAGAAACAGAGGAGAAGATTTGAGGATTTGGCCATTGATATTAAATAAATAGAACAGTAAAGGTTAGAAGAAAATGAAGAAAGAGATAAATTAGTATGAAGGGAGAAGAGAAAAGGGGAGATTTAAGGGACAAGTAGGTCTAATGAAGAATCTCTAAATTCTCTCCATTACTTTAACTTGTCCTTTTCTCTGCTTCATCTATCAATCGTCATGTAAACATTAATACATATGAAAGTAATCTTAAAAAGGAATTTAACATCAAAGAAAGCTTTGACGTCTAATGTTTTTCTCTCATAGTCTTTTAAGTTTTAACTCTCTTAAGCAAAGAAACAAAAAGTAATACAATGTGGAAAATATTATACTAGTATAGGAAAAAGAAATAATAACAATAAAAATATGAAGTATATGAATGGGTCATATCTTCACGTTCAAAAACCAATTCACGCCTGTCTTCTTTGTTTTGTCACAATTCGTTTTCATTCATAACATTTCCCTTTTGGTTAATCTATAAGCTGCATTTCAGATGATAAACTTTGGAAGATACTAAATTTTTAAGTATAACATAAGTTTTGTGGTAGTGGCGTAAATTAAGTTTTGTTTGTTTGTTATGATGAAGTAAAAGACTAATTAAAGAGAATGATTTTGGCGTAATACAGAGAAAATCTTCCAACCACTAAAGTTGTGCATGTACCCTAGTTTAATTTAAACATTTAATTCAAATATCCACCACATAATAAAGAATCTTGTTTATGAGTTTTGATAGACCAAAAACCGAGTCTGTGAGAGAGATCCAACAGAAGTGGTTAGGATTAGGTTCAACAAGGTACCACTGACTACCCACCATATGTCCATATTAATTATAGTTCCAATTTGTATTAGCTAGACTAGACACTATTATATGGGCTTAGGTTTGGATTGTCTTACATACCTTAAATATGTTAAATTAGCTAAATGACTTTTTAAATACATATCAAAATTTTACTTGGAGTTTTTTTATTCTAAGTTTGTGGAAATAATTTGTTTTTATTAAACGTGTATAGTTAATTATATTTTGGGCTAACGTAGTTCATTTTGTAAACTATGATTTCCACTAGGTTCAACATACACTTAGAATTCTCTCAACAATTAGTCATCAACTAGTTTTCTCCCAAACTACACATCAATAATCAAAACTTTTTCCCCAATACCTTTTAATCCCTTAATTAATATTTTCAAATGTTTAAACTATTTTCTATTTAATCTAACTCGGATCTAATCACCATAACATAAAATTACTCATTAATTGTATTTAGTTCAATTCAACTTAGTGACACTATTATATTAATTGATTTCTTTGAACGCGAAGACAAATGAAACTTCTCTATGTGTTTCTTTAATGAAGATTTATATTCCTGATCTGAAGCGGAATATCGGGTCATGACTTACATCACTAAACACCTTTTCTGGCTCAAGCGATTTTATTGTCTTTAGGATAGACCATGTTCAACCGATAAAGTTGTATTGCGACAGAAAATCTGCTACTCATATCGCCAACAATTTGGTATATCACGAATGCACTAAACATATTGATTATATTGCCATGTTGTCCGTGTTGAAATTCAGAATGGGACGTTACTTCCTGTTCATGTTAACACTACTATACAATTGGCAGACATCTTCACTAAACTATTAGGCAACCAAGCATTTCACAATTTCATACACAAACTAGGCCTTCAAGGCTTGCACACACCAGTTTGAGAGGAGGAGAGGTATTAGGATATTCACATCTCGAAGTCGTAAGTGCATCTTTGTACACCACCCTTTTGACCATAAGGATAGCCTACAAAGATGCACTTGCGACTTCGAGATGCAAATTTATCTCCTTGATGAATTTGGCTATGGGCATAACAAAAGCTCCCGAAAACCTTGAGATGTGTGTAGATCGGTTTCTTATTATGCAACTTCTCATAATGAGTGAGACCATTCAACACAGGTGTAGATGTACGATTTATGAGATAAGAAGATGTGAGAACACATTCTCCCAAAAAAAATCAAGTGGAAGATGCGAGTTGAAAACGAAGAGCTCTTGCCACATTTAATATATGTTTGTGCTTACGTTCATCTCTGCAGTTTTGTTGAGGAGTCCCAACAAAGAATGTCTCATGGATAATACTATGACTTTGCAGATACGATGTTAGAGAAGTGAATTATGTTCCATTGTTAGAATGTAAACACTTGATTGGATGCTGAAATTGTCGTGCAGTCATGGCGATGAAGTTTTTCATATGCAAAACGGTTTCAGTTTTTCTTTAAGAAGAAAAATCCAAACAGCTCTGGAGTAATCTTCAACTAGCGTCAGAAAATATCGAGCTCCCGAATGAGAAGGCGTTCGATACGGTCCNTGGATAATACTATGACTTTGCAGATACGATGTTAGAGAAGTGAATTATGTTCCATTGTCAGAATGTAAACACTTGATTGGATGCTGAAATTGTCGTGCAGTCATGGCGATGAAGTTTTTCATATGCAAAGCGGTTTCAGTTTTTCTTTAAGAAGAAAAATCCAAACAGCTCTGGAGTAATCTTCAACTAGCGTCGGAAAATATCGAGCTCCCGAATGAGAAGGCGTTCGATACGGTCCCCAGAGATCAAAGTACACTAATTCAAAAATAATTAAAGTTTTATTTCTAGTAGTTGGAAATGGTAGCCGAGATTGTTTTTCTCTATGACAAACACCATACGCTTTGTTTGGAAAATAAAAAATAACAAAAACATTAGGTGGAAAAGCAACTATCTTGGAAGATGGATGCCCGAGACGTTTATGCTACAACTCAGAAGACTGCTCATCCTTCAATTTAACATCCGTTACTTGTTCCATGTGGCAAAAACAGAAAGTACCATTAGCTCGTTTATCCGCTCTAATCATCATCCTGGAAGCTTGGTCCTAAATTACAAGAAACTGATCAGCCAAGTGAATAACACATCAATTTTCTTCCATTACCTGAGAAAGTTATATCAAATCATATTGAAACTCTTCAACAAGCAAGACTGGTTTCAGAAGTAGAGAAGAACCCATCATAACAATGCCTTCTTTATCAGATACCCGTTGCCGACCATCGGCTAAAATTACTAAAACTGATGCAATTTGACGAACAAAAGTAAGAACTTCAAAATTCTCATGTCAAATGGTGAGAAGCTCATGTATCCAATATCCAAGAAGGAGAAGAAAAAGTACCCGAGAGCTTCTCGATGTTATTAGACATACCACCATTCAAGAGTTTCACCAACATATTCCATTGAGTATCACTAGGACCTTGAATACCATCACGGTCATTGTCTGACACCACATAATTCACATGTTCCTATTTTTGAAGATTTGGGACATGAAATACATTTGTGTAGGAGACTTTGNCACCAACATATTCCATTGAGTATCACTAGGACCTTGAATACCATCACGGTCATTGTCTAACACCACATAATTCACATGTTCCTATTTTTGAAGATTTGGGACATGAAATACATTTGTGTAGGAGACTTTGTAGGGACGAGAAGATGAAGATCGGTTACGATTGTGAACAAATATCACTTTAGCACGATCACCCCACCACTCCGGATAACCAATAACAGCGAAGCAATTGTCAGATGAATGACCGGTGCGTTGGCAGTGTTTACATACAACATATTTGACCATATCATCTCGTCGAGCCAAGCTTTTCCTCTGTTGCTCATAGCTTATGCTGTTAAATCTGCACATTATTTCAGTCTGACGAGTATTGTTCTTCAAATCTTCCTCTTTTCTAAGAATATTATAGCCTCTTCCAATGATTGGATGGGAACTCGTGAAACAAGAGTGGACCTTACGGTATGGTAAGTGTCATTAAGCCAACATAAGAAATCATGAATCTTCTCTTCATCTCTATCTTTTTCATGAGTTGTAGCTAAATCATACATACCTAAACCACATTTTCAAAGACGTACTGGTTTGCAAGAAGCCATATTATCCCATATTCGATTTAGTTTGCCAAAATATGTCTCAAATGAGAGACCACGTTGTTAGCAATTAGCTAAATCTGATTTTAACTGTTGAATTCTCGGACCACTGGTGACCAAGAAATGCTTCTTCAAATGATCCCAGAGATCCTTCGTGATATCCCGATGCGAGATGTTAGAACGAATACTAGGATCTATGGTCATCTTCATCTACAAAACAAGCGTCATCTTCATCGACGAAACAAGTTACGCTTGAATCTTCCACCAATCTTCTAAATCAGAAAATCCTTCTTCGGGTCGTTTGATAGTTCCATCAAGGAAGCCAAACTTCTTTCGAGACGTGAGTGCCGTTTTGATACCACACGTCCATTCATTATAGTTTGAGCTGGTTAACAAAGGGTGCGAGATGACGGCACCGAGATTTTCAGCAGCTGTTAAGTCATAAGGAGAGATCGTACGTCTCACCTCAATCACCGTTGAAGCGGTGTTGGTCGTACGGTTCGTAGTCATCACGAATCAAATAAAAATCAAAAGAAATTGATTCACGCTCTGATACCATGAATGAAATGACAAATCAAACTTTTCTCTGTGTTTATTTCATAAAAAATTACATTCATATATACAAGTTCAGAGTATCATAAAGATGTAAACGCAGAATATTGTAATTGACACATAAATGGTAAGTTGCTTTTGATAAAGGATATGAGAATATTCTAGTATTCTTATAAAATTAAACGCAATTATTGAGGTTGAGGACTTTAGGAGCATTTCATAAGTGATTACATGTCGTCGTTTATGTGTGAGGTAGATTAGACAAAAGAAATTAAGAACTTAAAGATGGTAATTAAAAAGTTGATTTATTAGGTGGAATTAGTGCAAAATTTTTAATTTGTGATGTGTAATTTGTACAAATATTGCTTCAAAGTTAATTGTTGAGAGCACTTAAGTACATGATTAACTTAGTTGAAAACTTGTTCTGCAATAAGGGTTGACATCACTAGACACCCCTAATTTTCTACACTCAAATTATTCCCCCCCCCTCCTCAACTTTTTTGTTCATCATTCCACTACATGAACTTAGTTTTTAGACACCAAACCCCCCTGAACTTTTTGAAATGCTCAAAATCCTACATCTGGGATTAATATGATAAAATAGCGATTATAATTTTAAAATCGCGTTTTTACATAGTGTTTTGTTGGATAACTAAACCGAAACATAACCCAATCTCCATTTTAAAATCACCCTAACCCGAATTCGATTTAACCCACACCCTTACCCGAATTTGATTCTAAAAATAAACCAATTTCGATCTTTAAAACAAAATCCAATTAAACCCAACTTTAGAAAACCCGACACCTCTACTCTCTTACACAGAAAATCGAAAATCGATTTGGGGTTTTTTTAGGATTTTTTCTTCATTGAATTTGAGAGAGATTTGAGGATAAGTGGAAGCAATTCGAGCTCCATCAACAGCTTTCAATCTGCTTGTTCGTCACATGTAAGAGTAAGGAGAAGACATCAAAGAATTCCGAGTCAATGTTGGTGTGGAGAGAAATTTGTGGTATATGTATCAAAAACGGAGGATAATCCATTTCGTCGATTCTATAGATGTGAAGCAGCATTAATGGTATAAGTTTGACTTGTTAAAAGTGTATATTAGGTTATAAATCGTTTTTAAGAAGTTTTGAAAAAAGTAAGTAGGTTTTAGCATGTGTTTTCTTGAGTAGATTAATGGGTATTTTTTGGATGCAATTGAGAAAACACAGTACATATTTCATAAAATCAAACAAGTAGTAGTTACCTTGTTTAATAAAATCGTTGGGATGAAGACCTTGTTTAATAAAATCGAAAAAATAGTAGCTTTGTTGTCTCCCAAAATAGTTTGGATGAAGAAGATAAATTAATGAAAACTTAGTAGTTACATTGAAGGAGAAGATACATATGACTTTGGTGATTTTGAGTTTTATATCTTATTTGTAGAACAAAAAGAGAAGAACATATGTTTAAATGGGTGAATGTGTTAGAGACACAATATGGAGAAGAAATGAGAATGGTTCATGGAAACATTAAGCGGTTGTCAAATGAGGTTAGAGACTTTAAATATAAGATTGAGGAAGATATGAAAAAGATGAAAGCAATGGTGGTTAAGCTTGAGGAAGTCTTGAATGTGAAGAAGAACATGGAGGATTTGAAGAATGTTGAGATTGTAAATGGTAATGTACCATGTGAAGAAGACTGGATGCTTTGTTATTTTTCATTGGAGTAATGACTTTGGTTTGTAAGAAATTAGGTGTTTGAGGTTGGTGAGAATGTTAACATCTAGTATTAGTTGTTTGGCTTTTAGTTGTTTGTTTAATTCAACTTTAAGTAGTGAGTGGAATCTTTTGTTGTTTGTTTAATTCAACTTTAGGTTGTTTGTGTGTACCACGACCTTGTTTAACTAAAAAATTAGTTTCTTTAAGTAAAAATTCAAGTTGCATTAAACAAATGTTTGAAATGTTGTTAAACAAATGCTTCGAAACAAGCACAAAAGGAAGCCTAAAACCAAGACTAAAGCAAGCCTAAATCCGAGACAGTACATGATCCTAAATCGAGACAAAGGAAGCTTAAAACTGAGACCAAAAACAGCCTAAAACTGAGACATAACCAGCCTAATACCAAGACAAAACCAGCCTAATACCATAGCCCAAAACAGATACAAAGGAAGCTTAAAACCGAGACCAAAAATAGCCTAAAACAGAGACATAACTAGCCTAACACCAAGACAAAACCAGCCTAATACCACAGCCCAAAACAGGGACAAAAAGCAGCCTAAAACCGAGACCAAAAATAGCCTAATACCCGAGAAAAAAACCATTTCAAGCTAGCTAAACTCCACTTGTTTGTGATGGTTGTGTTACATTCAAAGTTTGTGTATGTGAACTTGTTGATGCATCCTGCAACATGTGGAAAAAAACAGGTTAGTAACTCTATATGGATACGAACATTTTAATTTCAAATCTTACATTTTGAGAATCATCGTATCAATATCTTTTGCGTGGATGAACCATGCATCCTGCAGCATTGTGACGTGCTCCACCGCATGATTTACAGTGAATCTGACCACCTCTCCCTAATGATTGCGACTGCGATTGTAAATGTTGTGGCTTCTTCTTCGGTGATTCATGTTTCCCCTTCTTTCTTTCAAACATGGTCTTCTTTTGCTTTTTCTTCCTACCCGTGAGCACTGGTGCAGGTGGAGCAACCATTAAATTGTAATGACCAGTCATCCAAAATCTTGTTCCTCAAACTGGAATCAATGGAGTCGCATATGTCTCCCTCCACATAAACATTGAGAAGCAAAGAGAAATATAATCTTCTAAATTCATTTGTTGGTCTAACATACCCCTGTAAGCATGCTCACATGGGATTTTTTTACTTGTCATTTGCCACAAGTACAATTCTTCCTTACGGTACTCACACGATAAGAATTTCCTTTCAAATGTACCTTAAGTATTCCATATGAGGTAGTGTATGTCTTGCAATTTTTTGCATCATCTTTTATTGAAACTAACATATCTGTCACATACTTAGAAAACTTGCCTTGATGATTTTGTGCCTTCCTACTTCTTTTACTTATCATTGCCATTGCTAGTCCTCTTACCATCTCGAGCATAGGGACTAATGCCTTCGCCCTAGCTTTTGTGATAGTTGCGTTAAACGATTCGGTCGCATTGTTATCGATGTTGTCACAAAAACCCCTTTATTTTTGAAGAACGCTCTACACCATGTCTTTGGTTTCTCTTTCATGACATCATCATAAAGTGCCAAGTTGTAATCTCTTCTCCTCCTTAACTTCTCTAAAAATTATGTCTCGTTGTAGCTCCACGCAAGTCCCCAAACATGCGGCTTTAACATTTATTTGTTAGCATGTATCTTTTCAGGTTGTCGATAATGTGTTTGACACATCTCCTATGTTCAACTTGCGGCAATTCTGCTTCTAAAGCACTTATCAGACCCTGAAATAATGGAAAACAAAGGCACATAATTAATATTTAAAATAGAATATTTAGCTTAACGTAATTAGAAAGACACAAATTTACTTACTTTTGAACTGTCTGATTTCATGACATAACCTTCCCCATTACCAAGAAGTAAATAAGATTTTATCTGTTTGATGAACCATAACCAGTTATCCGCGTTTTCAGATTGAACAACCGCCCATGCAATAGGGTATATTTGGTTTTTGGCATCCTGACCTATTGAATCTAGTAGTACTCCTTTCGTGTACACTTTCATAAACATTCCATCAATACCAATAACCTTACGACAATAGCCTCTCCAAGTGATGCGTATGTTCTCGAAACATACATAAAACCGGTTGAATACATCTTCGCCCGCTATGTTTGTTGAAGTTTCCACAAATGTTGTTGTTCCCATATTTGAGATCAATAACTCCTTCACATATCCTCTAAGATGAGCTAACTGACTTTCAAACTCTTTGTCAAGCCACTTCAGAGCCAATTGCCTTCCTCTTTGGCATTGATTCCTAAAGCTCACTATCTTTCAATTCTCTTTGATTTGATTCTGAATCTGTTCAGTCATTAGATCTTCATTAGTTCTCAATTTGTCCATGAGTAATCGTCTTATGACTGGACTTTTGAACATTTGAAATTTTCCGTTTGGAGTACACGTGTGAATCTCGTTCCTACTCTTCACAAGCCACAGTTTTTTCGGTTTGTCAAATGAACAATATACACGTAATTTTCATCCTTCTATTCCATCTTTGTAGCTTAATTTTTTCTTCTCTCACCTTTTTTGCCTAATGTTATACCCTGTTCTTAACACATACTCCAAAACAGCTTCCTTAAACTCAAATCCTGTAAAAAACGAATTCCCTAAAGACAACTTATCGGTTCTATCATCTCCTTTTGTCCTAAACTCAAACTCATCATCACTATCAAGTATATCATTAGAGTTTATAGGTTTTTGATCAACAAAAACCAGAAATAGATTGTTGAATTTTGAACTCAAACCTTTTTGCAATATCATCTTCTTCCTCACCATTATATGATTTCAGGCCTCATTCACCACCAGAACCGTCACAAGCTTGTTCAGGAACCACCAGAGACCTAACCCTTCTTTCTTCTTCTTTTGCCATCAATGGAAGCACATCGGCAATTTCTTTTGTTTTCTTTGAAATCGAGACAGACTTTGAAATCGAACCCTAGAAATCACTACTTTCACGACAAAGTTCTGTATCCTACTTTTGTTTAATTCAAAATTGGTTAAGGTGGGGAGAAGTCAAAATGAAATCGGGTTTGGCGTGGTTTAAAATCGATTTTGGGTTAGGGTAGTGGGTAAAATCGATTTTGGGTTAGGGTAGTGGGTAAAATCGATTTTGGGTTAGGGTAGTGGTTAAAATCGATTTTGGGTTAGGGTTTATTTAAAATCAATTTCGGTACACTTAACCAAGAAAACGCTATTTAAAATTTTTAATCGCTATTTAATCAAATTAATTGCATATGTAGGATTTTAAGCATTTCGAAAAGTTCAGGGGGATTGGTATCGAAAATATAAGTTCAAGTAGTAAAATGATGAACGAAAAAGTTGGAAAAAAATAATTTGGGTGTAGAAAGTTGAAGGTGTCTAGTGATGTCAACCCTTAATTTTTTCTAATGTTGATTCTTTTTACTCCTCAAACTAAAATCCTTAATTTTTTTTATGAAAAACCNTTTTTTTATTACACAATTTTACCATTTATAAAAGGTAAATATAAGAAAATAAGAAAAAATTTTGGTTCGATGAAAAGTTCTAATTGTAATTAGAAGTTTATATTATGGTTTATTTTTCATGTTTTCTTATCAAATTTTATTTTATCTATATTTTGGGTGAGTTTCTAACAATTTTTTGTTCGTTTTTTTATGAAACTCAAGAGAAATTTGCACATACCTTTCAAAGGTACATGTTTTTCAAAATTTTGTACCATCTATTTTTGTTACGGAAAACTTAATTACACCCCACATATATATATACACAAATTATTTTTTTCCGAACCTATTAGCTCTTTAGTAATCATTTGAATTTGTATATCTCATTATGATAAGCAAAAATTTGCAGATTCCTATCTATGCAAATATCTTAAATTTACTTATGTCATAGTAGCATTTAAGATGTCAATCCAATTCAGAGATGCAATTAACATGCTAGAACCTAAGAGAATCATATTTAGTCTAAGCAATTAAGATTTGTTTGGTTTTTAGATACTTAATCATGCATAAATCAAAAAGACAACAAAAAATCAAAGAAAGAAAAGTCAACAAAGATTAAGAATGTAAAATCAAGTTTAAAAATCAAGTAAATGGGTAAATGTTATTGATTCGGGTGATCAAATGATATCATATGATGTTTAATGCTAACATTCAATCCTAATCCTTGATCTAAGATTCCCCTAAATAGACTAATTCAGTCTCATGACACTAATCCTTTTTCTGATCATATAATTTAAACAATCTCTTGGATATATAATATCTTAATAAAAGTGGTCGTTAAATTAATTTATTGCGCAAAACCCTCCCAGGCCCGGTTCCCAAGATGGCCGAAAGAAGACCCTTAGCTCAGTCTTTCTCCTTCCAGTTTTAGCAAACCTCACTTGTTGTGTTTAGCTTGAAAAGGAAATTTTTCGGAAGCTCCTCAATGGGCTCTTCAACCGAGTTTGGATACAACCACTAAAGTTTACCACTTTTATCTGGTTTTCAAAATCTTCTTACCGTTTCAAGTAAGTTTACTCCGTTCAGTTTTGCCAGTGAATCTTGCCGAAAATTTCTTGCTTTTAAAGGGTGCTACCTCGGACGTAAGACGTATCCTTTGGAAGGGTGTTTTTTGTGCTCTTTTCCTACCTTCCTTGGCAGGTTTCACTGTTGTTTGAGTAGACTGAAATCTTTGTACTCTGGTCTTTGAACTACCACTGCATTTGCCTTGAAGTAGCCTCTTGGTTGAGTGTTGCCTGCTTTCCTTCCTACTACTATTGTTGACTCTTGGAGCTGGTACTCTGTTCAATACTACTTTCTCAAGTGTAAGAGTGTTTCAGCATCACATTGTTAAGCATGTCTCATCGATATACTAAAGTGGAAAAAGGGAACCGAATAGCTGGATCTAAAGATTCTTCNGAGTGTTTCAGCATCACATTGTTAAGCATGTCTCATCGATATACTAAAGTGGAAAAAGAGAAGCGAATAGCTGGATCTAAAGATTCTTCAAAAAAGGTCCCCCCTTAGAATCTCTGCTAGTGATAATACCTCACTCATTGAGGAAAATAAGCTCACCTTGATTGGTGGGGTTACAAATCCACGTGTTAAGAACCCGAGAACTTTAGTCGATTATATGACCACCTATTGGAATATGGGAATTGAAGTTACTGGCCGAATTCTAGTTTCATGAGAAAAATTTTGTTTCGAAATAATTGTTGTTTATATATATATATATATGCAAAAAATTAATTGCATTTGTTGCTTATAACTTTTCATATTTTGTAGAATATTTTACTATTAGTTGAATTGATTTTAATTAATGATACTTTTATCTAACCAAAAAAATTTGTATGAAAAATTGTAGGTTCTTAATTTGTGTGCATTATCTTTAAACAACAATTATTTTGAAAGAGAGAGAGAGTATACATGTTTGTATTAGTGATACTCTTAATTCAGTGATTGAGTTTATGTAAATAAATTAGATGTTGTGGCGTATTAAACCAATCTTGGTGTTGCTTACAACCTTCTTGTATGGTGATGAACAATGTGATTTTACATTTAATTTATGTAGTTCATGTTTCATATATTGTTATGGAGAAAACAAAACTTCGCATTCAGGCTTTGAGTAATTTAAAATATTTGGAAATTCAGTTTAAAAAATTGTGAGAGTAAAATTTTCCTCAAATTGACTTTGATTGAATTTTTTTTAAGTGGAGAGAATATGAGTCGTATCACCACATTTGTGATCATGATAGTTTTTACGATTTTTCATTTAGAGGTGTGGTTTTCTCGTTTTGAATTCTAGAAAAATAATTAAACAATGGTAGTATTTTGATTGGTAATTTTTTTATTGACTTAGATATTTTGAAAAGTCTAGAATATTGGTTTTTATATAGTGTAGATTTATACAATTGTTATATAAGTTACAAAAGGGGTCTTTTTTACTTTTCTTTTTTTCTTAGACTTTTTTTCTCACACGTTTTTGTTGATCTTTTCCTCTATTTTGTTGTTTCGTCATTGGTGTCCGATCTTTGTCGGCGCTCAACGGCCCACCTTCTTATCATTTTTCTTTTTTCTTTTTTTTTAGTTTTCGGTATGTTTCTAGATTTTCGCTCCACCGTCATCTTACGTCGTTTCCACCGCGTTGAAGCTCCTTTAGTCGTGCATGCTTTTTTCGGTTCACCGTTTCAGCCAGTTTGGTCCGGCCTAGCGTTTCTCTTGTTTGATCTTTTGCAGGACCATATCGTTGTGCTACTGTAACAACATTGGTTGTATATGGTGGTGGAAATTTTGGCGACATGCAGGCTTTGGTGTTCATTGGTTGAGGTTGACCCGATGGTGACGTTGGTGGTCTTGATCTAGTTGCTTTCGGATGGTTTCTCATATTGCTCTTCATCGTCTAAAGTTCTCTCTGCCATGCAATTTTTCTCTTGATTTCGCAGGTTCCAGTTTATGGTTGGTCGGCGAATTAATGGAGGTTGGGATGGCGGTTGGCGGCGGCAATGGAAGCTGGTATATGCGGCATTCTAGGGCAACTTCAATTTTTCTGGGCTGTAGAATGGACCGTTTTTAGTTTAATTTTTTTGGTTTTAAGCCTAGACGTAGGCATATTATATGCTCGGCCCATACTTTCAGTTTTTTTGTTGTGTATCACTTTTTAAAAACTCAATTTTCCATTCAATTTCAACCAACTACACTGTTAGGATGAGTGACCTTCATAATAGGTGTCATCCACTCAGGAACTACATCAAAGAACTGATAACCAAAAGGGAAAAGAGACAAGTCGTGAGCAGCCAAAGCATCGGCAAGTGAATTCTCCGTACGCGGTAAGTGCACTAGCGAACTAAGCTCTAACGATTCCATCAGTGCTGCACATTCTGGGAGAAAAATTTGCAGGGTGGGCCAGTCTTTCACATTGCCTAGCGCTAAGCTTCGCATCTGTTTTGAACATCACCNTTCTCCGTACGCGGTAAGTGCACTAGCGAACTAAGCTCTAACGATTCCATCAGTGCTGTACATTCTGGGAGAAAAATTTGCAGGGTGGGCCAGTCTTTCACATTGCCTAGCGCTGAAACTAGAAGCTTCGCATCTGTTTTGAACATCACATGTCGGATATTGAAAGATTTAATGCACTCCAAGGCCCACCGGAGAGCCATGGCTTCAGTAACAATCGCGTTGGGTTGACAAGGCATTGCCATTGATCCACCCCTCCAGAACATGCCCCCTTTCATCACTACCGAACCTATCCCACTCACTGATAAATCTCTTTCCAAGCTCCGTCTATGTAGCATATCAGGTTGTCGCCATTCTCCTCATGTATTACCATTGGATGGGGATGGTTTGATGTTGATAGTGAGTCTTGGCCTGGGGGGCTCTGGTCCTTCATTCTCTCTTCCTCTTCATTTTTCCAGCTACAAGCATCCTCCTGTGCCAATTTGATGGCTTTCCTCGGCGGCAAGTCCGAACCTGAAAAGCAAAAATCATTCCTCGCCTTCCATAAACGCCATAGGACCCATGGAATCAATCTAAACCAATCCTCTAGACCATCTTCTGAGCTCTGTTTTCGACAGAGAATATGAAACATATTTTCGTAGAGAGAGGCTTCATGTGTGATCGGAATCGCTGAGGGAATATCGGCCAAAGCCCACACTAATCTCGCATATGGGCAAGAAAAAAGGATGTGATTTACTGTCTCGTTGGCACAGCCACATCATGGACACCTACCATCATTGCTTAAGTGTCGATGTTTCAAAGACGCAGCAGTAGCAAGATTCTTTGATACACATCGCCAAAGAAAGTGTTTAAGTTTTTGGCTAGTGTTCAGTTTCCAAATCCCTTCAAAGAGAGGGTTGATGGTCGGTTCACCAATATGGTCCCTATCGGTATCTTTAGCTAATAGGTGGGTTGTTGTCCAATAACCAGACTGGACATAATATTTACCGTTATTAGTTAGTGTCCAGACGTACCGGTCCTTATGTTCACATCGTCTAACATATATGGCTGATACAAGTGCAATATCGTCCTGATGCAAGATGGAATGTAGAAGTGAAAAATTCCATATAGATGAGTTCGAGAGGAGAAAAGCTCCTAATTGTGAAGGTATGAATAGGTTATGCGCTCTCGGTCTAGGTGGTCTAGGTGGAGACGTCGAGAGCCAAGGCTCCGACCATAAGCTAGTGCTATGCCGAGAGCCAAAAACCAGTCTTGAACCTTTTTCAGCAGTTTTTGAGAGGACCATATTCCTCTCCAGGCAAAGGAGGGTCTGCTTCCTAGTGGTGCTGTAAGAGGATTGAGTGAAACGAAATATCTGCTTTTATAAATTCTTGATAGCAGTGATTCGGGAACCGTGAGCATTCTCCACAACTGCTTCCCTAATAGTGATGTGTTAAAATCTTCGAGGTCTTGAAATCCAAGTCCCCCTTCCTTTTTTGGTCTGCTCAAATTTTTCCAGGAAGTCCAATGGAGACTGTTTCCTTGCGCCTTATTTCGCCACCAATATTGAACCATGATAGATAGGAGTCCTTCACAGGTTGATTTAGGTATTCGGGAGCATGTCATTGCGTAAGTTGGAAGTGCCATTGCGACAACCTTGATCAGGGTTTCCTTTCCCGCCTGCGAGAGAAATTTTTTTTGCCATCCATTGACTCTCGCCGAAAGTCTGTCTTTTAGGGAATTAAGAATTTTGACCCGAGATCCTGTGAAAGATTCGTGTAGCCCAAGGTAAAGTCCTTCTCCTCCTTCATTACTAATTGAAAGTATCGATTTTATAGCCTGTCTTCTGTCCGTCTCTACCTTCTTACCAAAAAGCAGGCTCGATTTAGTGCAATTAACCTTCTGACCAGATGAGAAATTGTACTCCTCGATAATCTTCATGAGAGTTCTAGGTTCCTCGACGTTAGCTTGACAGAAAAATAAACTATCATCAGCGAAGAGGAGATGCGAGATTGTCAGTGCTTGGGGTGCGATTTTAACTCCTGTAATTTCACCAGAAGCTCTACCAGTTGTAGTTTTTGGACTAAGATTTCAGTGCAAATCACAAAAAAGAATGGTGACATTGGGTCACCTTGCTGTATGCCCCGAGTTGGTTGAATAGTGCCATGAGGCTGACCATTAACAAGCACCAAATAAGTTGGTGTCGAGATGCATAACATTGTCCATCTAATCCATTTCTCATTAAAACCTAGAGACCTGAAGGCTTGATCAACAAAATCCCATTGCAATCAGTCATATGCCTTTGACATATCGATTTTGAGAGCCATAAAATCTTTTGCACAAGATAGCCAAGTATTAAGCGCATGGATAACTTCGTGGGCTATGAAGATATTTTTGGTAATTAACCGTCCTTTAACGAAAGCCGATTGCAATTCGGAGTTGACCGATGGGAGTATGAAACTCAACTGTTTTGTCATAAGTTTGGCAATGACCTTATAGGCTTCATTGCAGAGGCTAATAGGCCTAAATTGAGTTTTTGAGACTGGTTTCAGACCTTTAGGAATCAAGCATATATTAGTTTGGTTGAGTCTTACATCAAAGATTCCTTCTGTAAAAAACCGAGTTACCATCGAGACAATTGATGGTCCTACAATGGGCCAATACTTATGATAGAATGTTTTTGTGAGCCCATCCGGCCAGGGGCCTTGGTGGCATTGATGTCCAAAACTTCTTGGTGGATTTCCTCTGTTGTTACTTCTTTAGTTAGGAGGGTATTATGTTCTTCTGAGACTTTGCTTGTGATATCATCAAAGTACTCAGGCGCCAATGATCTAGTTGACTTCGTGAAGAGAGATGAGAAGAATTGAGTCGCTATCGATCTTAGTTCTGTATACGTGAAGACTTCTGTTCCATTATCATTTAGCATACTCTTAATTCTATTCGAGCTTCTTCGACCCTTTGTCAATGCGTAGAAAAATTTAGTGTTTCGATCTCCCTCACATAGCCATTGGATTCAGATTTTTTGAAACCAGTAGCTTTCCTCCTCTTTAAGAGCTTGGTGCAATTCTATGTTTAAGCCTTGAAGCTCCTCAAAGGCAAAGGTTGGCCGATGAGAGAGCTCATCAATTGCTTGTTTGAGTTCTTCTATTTTCCTGGCTGAATTGCTTTTGTTTTGCCGTTTCCATCTCGCTATGGCACTTCTACAGTGGCTTATTCGGTCAGCGATTCCCATGTGATCAAATCCTTCTTCACTCTTCCATCCTTCCTTGATTATTTCTTCAAACCCTTCTTTCCTAATCCAACGCTTACTGAACTTAAATCCACACCCTTTCCTGTATTCCTTTCCAGTACAATTGATCAGAATTGGGCTTTGGTCCGATCCCACTCGACTCAAGTATGTGAAATGGGTTTACGTGAATAATGAGATCCATTTAGCACATGCCTCGGCCCTATCCAATATGCAGTGTACCACATCGTTGTACCTACAACCAAACCAAGAAAACATATTGCCATGAAAGAGTAAGTTAATCATCCCACAAACTTTCAACATGGTTTTTGTCACGTCCCCGAACTTCACTAGTTTGCGGGACGAACCATGGCCAAGTAGGATCCGCAACTTGGCTATGGGAAGTGAGACGAAGTGACTTAGTTCCTTCAAGGCAATGCGGACAAAGGGGGAATCCGAATGGGAACTTAGCCTTTAAACCATGAAGGTCTGAAAGGCTAATTAAAAAGATGGAAAGATTTGGGCCAAGTCGGTGGGAAGCTCAAAGGCTCAGAATCAGCTCGGACAAAGTGAAGGATCGAGCTAAGGTAGCTGAGCCAGTTGAATTCAGCTCAGGTCAGCTCAGGCCAAGCTCAAGTCAGCTCAGTCAGCTCGAGCTAAGTGTCGGCCAACTTAGCCAGCTAAGTGGACTGGACATTAGCTGGGCAGTTGGGCCGAGCTGGACGGTTGGACGGTTGGACGGTTATGCTCAACTTGCACCCGTTCGGCCAAACGTGCCTGTTTGAAGGGGTGCGAGTTAGCTAGGCGGTTTAAAGCGGTTACGGGCCAACTCTATAAATAGAGCGCCCAAGGGCTCATTTTCGGACACACTTAGACAGANCCCGTTCGGCCAAACGTGCCTGTTTGAAGGGGTGCGAGTTAGCTAGGCGGTTTAAAGCGGTTACAGGCCAACTCTATAAATAGAGCGCCCAAGGGCTCATTTTCGGACACACTTAGACAGAAAAATTCTGAAAAATCCTTGAGAAAACTCTAAGGCATTGAAGGAAGAAAATCCGATCGTTGGGCTTGGAAAGTTGAGTGATCCGAGCCGAAGTTGGGAACGTTTTGAAGATCAGTCTGGTAAACCGGTCTTCGATAGCAAAGGTGCGTAAAAACTCTTAGGCTAGGTTCGGAAGGGAAATTGCCGGTGAAATGGCTTGAATCCGAACCGGACCTATGCCTTATCCAATATTCTCAAAATCCGACACTTAAGCCCATAACCGGGATTGATTGGCTTGAACCGCGGTGATTCGCCGGAATCAAGATCAGTCCGGCTATGCTTTAAGGAAAAATCACCTAGTCGCTCAAAGGTTGCGGATTCTAGCCTAAGTCCTGGATTGTTCGGNAAATCCGACACTTAAGCCCATAACCGGGATTGATTGGCTTGAACCGCGGTGATTCGCCAGAATCAAGATCAGTCCGGCTATGCTTTAAGGAAAAATCACCTAGTCGCTCAAAGGTTGCGGATTCTAGCCTAAGTCCTGGATTGTTCGGAACTTGGCTTGGGGAGATTGGGAAATCCGTTCCAAGCCAGACCGAAAAGAGGGAATCATGGCCGAATCCGAACTTAGTAAACCAAAACGCTACTTAAGAATTTATGGGAAATTATGGGTTAAAACGTGCATATAGAACATATTGGAAAGCATAGATAACGCACTAAGTAACCGGTTGGATTACTTAACCGTTTTGTGACTTTCAGGTAGTAAAGGGGATCGCGGGAAGGATTTGGCTTAGCATGAGGCTTCCTGGCCGCAAGAAGGGTGGTGATCAACTCGGGATAATTGTTAGGATCGTTATTATTAAACTTGTAATAGCCTATAGAGAAAAACTCTCAAGTTGTAACGAATCTTAAGTATTAATAATAAAAATCTCGTTTTATCTACGTTGCTTCCGCATTTTTAAATTACTCTAACTTTTAAAGGCTTAAAACGAATCTCAGAATTGAACATCATATGAGAATGACTTTAAAACGGCTAAGGTATTAAAATGAACTGGTCTGGCTGGAATCACTTAGTGATTCGACGTGTGATGGCCGTTCTGGACTTAGTGTCCGGGATGGGGCATCACAGTTTTAAAGGGGAGAAAGGAGGCTGTTGATCATGTAATGCCTCCACGTTTTTCTTCATTGTTCAAGATTTCGTTGAAATCTCCTGCCATCAACCATGGTTCATGTCTTCTACATCCGATTCTCATCAGTTTTTCCCATACATGGTCCCTATTTTCGTGGACCGGATCACCGTATACAAACGTGATAAAAAAAATTCTTTACTTTGCCATACAATCTTTGTATCTATTAACCGGTTGGAGGATTCTAAAACTCTAAATTCCACTGAGTCCTTCCACATTAGAGCTAATCTTCAGCTACGCCCCTCCGGCTCAACTATATGCAAATCAAAGTAACCCAACGTACCAAGTATGCCTTCAAGATAATATCTTTTATTATTGGTCTCACTTAGGAACATTAAATCCTGGAAATATTGACAACATATTTTCGTGAGGTGTTGAACTGCCGAGGTTGTTCCTATACCTTGGCAATTCCATGCTAGGGCTTTAATTGGACTTGGGTGGTTTAGGTAAAACCACCAAACCCAATTGTGGAGACGCTTCATCTCGAGATAGAGAGGTTGTATTAGTAATAACAAACGAAGTGATCGGAAAGGTTTCCGGACGAGGGATCGAGGGGAGCTCCTGGTTGTTCTATTGAGAACCCATTTGTTTAAGACTATTATCGGGATAGTATTGTGTGATTAAAGCCACTTTAGAATTAGAGATCCTTTCTGATGATTTAGAGACCCTCTGTTTTTTTGTCTTAGCTTCTGTAAGCTTCTCCCCACTCATCGATCTTTTTTTTGCCAGGGACATGACTGAAGTTTCAGATGCAACAGAGTCTTGTATGAGATTTTGGTGTTTCGGTTCATATGGTTTTCTTTGCCATCGTCTTGTGACCGTTTCTTTGGCAGTAGAGTTGTTTGAGAAGGATAATCTTTTAGATATTGGCTCCTTAGGTTGGGATTTTCGAGTCGGAGATGTGCTACCAATCCTTAGAGGCGGGTTGGATTGGCTATCTGCAGTTTTTGGGTCCTCTGTTGCGCTTCCTGCCACTGCTTTACCTTTTAGTTTTCTCCTCAGATCATTTGGAGAGAGGGCTGGTTAATCCATTTGTAACACTTGTACATTATGGAGATCATGGACCTTAACCAGTCCGCAACCTGCAATGATAGAGCTAGTTTTGTTCTGGCTTTGTTGATGCCTTTTGGGTATAAGGGGAGATGATGTCGTGGCTTCCTCAACATGGATCTTTGAGCTTCTTGATTCCTTAAAGGAACCAGCATGATCTTGTTGTCTAGTAGGGCATAAGGCAGCCTCCTGTGTTAGTCTTCGATAGTAGAAACAACATTTCGCCAATTTTTCGTATTCAAATTCAATGGTTTTGATTTCCCATGTGTGGGACTTTGGTAGTTTCTTGAAAACAAGTGGTTTATCTATATCCATCTAGATTTGGGCTGAGACATACTCTACTGAAGTTGATTGCTTCGCATGGAGTTCCACTCCCACTACTTCTCCAAGGTCTTCTCCAATCTTCTCAATAGCCTCCTTCTTAAGATGATGTAACTATATACCTTTTATTTTAACCCATAATCTAATTTTTGATAGTGCATCTTCCGACATATTTGGTTCCCATCTAGCAATAGTAACCATCCAATCGGTCAGGAACCATGGTCCTCATTGGAGGATGCTAAGAAGATCCGATTTTTCTAAAAAGTGTAACTGAACTTGGTCATTCCCTATACCTCACCCTCTTACTCTGCCATCAAGCTCCCAAATTCTCGGCAGACCTATGACTGCACCAACAACCTTCTGTTTCTTGGGGTTGAGAAGACGGACTATTAGGCTCTTTGAGTTTTCTTCTACTAAGTCATCAATCTCCAGATCTGGTATGACAATGAGGTTTTCTTCATCTACGGTTTCTTTTTCCCTAAGTAACTTTTGGATATCTTCCTCTGGGGGCCTTCGAGATTTGTGGAATCTCATTATGTCGGTGCAGATGAAGTAAGAGAAGCCCTAAGAGTTTAAACGGACTTTCAGGTTGATTCCCCCATATGAAAAGCTTGCTTTACTGGCTCTCCAATATTTCCAAGAACAGAGGGAAACCAAAGCAGAGGTTCCCTTAAATGAAGAGAGTGGAAGCAAGGCCTATTCCTCGAAGAGCGAGTTTTCAAAATGTTGTCGGATAAACAGAAGCAAGGCTTTGAAATGCTTAAAGATTTGTTTCCTTAAAGGTAGCAAGGATATGATAAGACATTAGGAAAGAGAAAATTCAAGTAAGAACAGTAAATGCTTATCTCGATAAATAGTTAGTGGAAAACCATTTCCAGACCCCAAAATCTCTTTAACTTAAACGTAAATCGAAGCTACAAGAGCTTAAGATGCCATTAGAGGCAGGTAGGAACAAGATGGAGTAAGTTTAAGCTTGTCCGTACATGGGAGCGAGTATGTCCGCACCAATCGCCATAGGAGATAGTTTTAGGGTTTATTTTTGTGTTTTTTTATTGTTGTGTATCACTTAAGTTATGTTTTATGTTATATGGGTAACTTTAGCTTAATAAATGTCATCTTATTTTCATTAGGTATAGACAAACAACTTAATTGCGTATCATTTTTCCATAATGGTCCTGGTTGTAGACCATTCACAAGGGGTTCATAGTTCTCATATATCTAGGTTGGGTGTAAATTTTAGATTAGTTTTTTACACTATGGGAGTAGTTCTTCAGAACTTTAAATCCCGTCGTCCAATGCTATTATATGCCTACTTAAATTTGTAAATAACAAATGATTTTTGGATAAATTGGAAAATCGTCGAACCAGTAACATAAAATTTTACAAGGTATGAAAAAATTTATATCTCGATTATAAAAATAAAATAAAAATCAACGTACCCATTACGTTAGTAATACTATATTAAGATGGTAATTGCTAAATAAATGGAAGAGTGAAAAAAGAGCAAGGCTTATGATGATAAAAGAGGTCTATATATGTAAGGCCCATGATGAGCCCATTTTAAGAAACTCTTAACCGAAATGGAAACTTGCGGTCTCTTTCTCTCTCTCTGCGCCAGAGTTACTGCCTTTAACAAGAAGTCTCTTTGCGTTGAATTCCTTCCTTCTCGTTCCCGGATCGACTCCATTCGTTTCTCCTCTTTCGATCCACTCTCAAAGAAATCTTGGTTGCTTTAAGAAGGTAATTTTGATTTTCTCTGCATTTCCCTCGTTTTCCCGAGAAAAAAAAGAAAACAGAAAGAGAATTTTCCCTTATGATTATCTCTTTAATAATTTGTTTTGTTTTTTGTTCTATTATATAAAATGGGTCTTTGAATTTTTGATCGTCGGCGTTTTCGTGTGTGTTAGTGTGAATGTATAATGATCGCTCCTCTAACTTTGGAATTCTGTTACGAAATGTTACAGTCTCTCATGGGTTCTAAGTTGGGTTTATTTGTTAGGTGAAAGTTCGATTTTTGTGGCTGCCCTCTTCTTCCGTACTGAAAGATTTTTGTTACATTTTGTATGATCCAGTAGTGAGAAGTGTTGGTTGCATCGGGCCCTCTCATGTCTTTTCTGTCTGAATTCTGTTTTTTTTTTTTTGCTTATGATAAAGAGAATATATCATGCCAAGTGAATAGTTATTACCTACCGACTTTAACTTAGTTTTTCAGGCTCATCTCACAGCTAAAGTTGGCTCCTTCTGTGGCCTGTGGGAGGTGTTGAAGGGCCAAAATTCAGCTTTTTAGAAGAGGTAACTTGTATCCATTCCTTCCTTCTTTTAGATCCAGAATGCTGAATCTTTTTCTTGTGATAGGTTTTGTAGAGTGGTTGAGAGCTGAAAGTTTTGAAATTTAGTTAAACTCTGTCCCACTGAACCTTTTAGGAAGCTACCTCTGTAGACTCTACAGGTGATCTTAAAGATTCTCTTACTGGATCTCACTCTTTCCTGTTTCTGAAGTTTTCTTTTCTACTCTCTTCCTCAATGTGTAACTTTTATTTTTGTAGCCCAGTGGCAAAGATATGCTTCTTTAGCAAGGGGAATCTCGAGCATTAAAAAAAGGAGATGGCTTTCTATTCTGAGGATGACAAGAGTGAAGACTATCTCTTTAAGATTGTTCTAATTGGTGATTCTGCAGTCGGAAAATCAAATTTGCTTGCAAGATTTGCTAGAGATGAGTTCTATCCCAATTCAAAGTCAACTATTGGAGTGGAGTTTCAAACACAGAAGATGGATATTAACGGAAAGGAGATCAAAGCACAGATATGGGACACTGCAGGGCAAGAACGTTTTCGAGCTGTCACTTCTGCATACTATAGAGGTGCAGTTGGAGCTCTTCTTGTTTACGATATCAGTAGACGCCAGACTTTTCACAGCATTGGTAGATGGCTCAACGAGCTACACACACACTCTGATATGAACGTCGTGACGATCTTGGTGGGTAACAAGTCGGATCTTAAGGACTTGAGAGAAGTGCCAACAGCAGAAGGGAAGGCGTTGGCGGAAGCGCAAGGTCTTTTCTTTATGGAGACATCGGCTCTGGACTCATCAAATGTAGCAGCTGCTTTTGAGACTGTTGTGAAGGAGATATATAACATACTCAGTAGGAAAGTGATGAGCTCACAGGAGCTAAAGAAGCAAGATCCTGCTTCACTAAGCAATGGCAAGAAAGTTGTGATTCCATCAGAAGGGCAAGGCGACTCCAAGAAAGGAGGATGTTGTTCTTCATGAGTTGATAGAAACTGGAAATTGTGATGTGTTTGATTGTTTGTTTTTCCACGCTACCATGAGTGTTGATATAATGAGATGGGTGTGGAAGTGTTTAGGTGTCACAATCTGTAAATTTTCTATTTCATAATCTCACACTAGTCTCTATAAAGTTTGCAATCAAATGACAATGAATAATGAATATTATAACCAATGAAGCATGTGGTGTAGAGTTAGATTAGTAATGAAAAATTGGAGAAGAAAATGAGGGTGCAGAGATCACAACGTACGATTGTTTGCAAAAGTAAATTTGTGGGCATGTGAGAAGGATTCGGCCCCTACACATGATATTTGATGTGTCGTTGTCGTACGAATCCCACACTACACACCAACATCATCCTCATCATTATGATGGAAGTCTTTCTTCAGCTCAAACTCGACATTTTCGTAACTATTTGTCTTATGCTTTGCATTTCGCTAAAGGGTTGTTTCGTTTTGATTCGGTTCAATAGTTTTAGGGGTATTCCATTTTTAATATCGGTTCGTTTTTTTTTGTTCACAACTTCTCATTTCATACTAAATAGTTTTCCATAAGAGAATACAAACTGTTGCACTACATCGGACAACTCCAGATGAGCATACAAAATAGTTAAATGAAATCAAATGACTCAAGTTCGAATAGCGATAGATAGATAATCAAGAAAAAGCTTTATATAAAGTTAGGAGTAAGATGAAGCAACTGCATGAGTTGCTTCATCTTACTCCTAACTTTATATAAAGCTTTTTCTTGATTATCTATCANATAGATAGATAATCAAGAAAAAGCTTTATATAAAGTTAGGAGTAAGATGAAGCAACTCATGATTCACTTNGTTGGTCCATGGGTCCAATCGATGAGATGATTCACTTACGGGACATTTGGAAAAAGGCGCAGCACTGGAACTGCTATGTAGGCTTTTGTGGGTTCGAATCCCTCTCTTTCCGTACCCCCATCAATACCTAATTCACCAACGTTACCGACCTCAATGTATCAAATAACAATGAATAGGTAAATTTCAAATTCCAGCAGACCCAGCAACAATGGAGTTGCTTCATCTTACTCCTAACTTTATATAAAGCTTTTTCTTGATTATCTATCTA